>RCUC01113336.1:0-18279 GCA_003697995.1 Taxidea taxus jeffersonii | reverse complement strand
AAAAAAAAAAACTGGGACAGTAATTACATATGCAGTTTTGCAAGCTGATTTTTTTTTAACTTATCATAGCATGAACACTGACCCATGCCATTAGATATTCTATGAAATAACATGGTTTGTAATGCCAAGATAGAATTCACTGTGTGCATGCACAAGAATTTTACTTAACTATGCTCCTATTGTTGGGGCATTTAAGTGATTTCCAAGTTTTTGCCCTTCTAAATAATGCAGTGATGACCTCCATGTATATAGCTCCTTTTGTGCAGCTCTGATTATTTTGTTAGAAGAAAAAAATTAGCGAATTGTCCTCTAAAAATGCTGTGCCAGTTAACCCACCTGCAGAAATGCTTCGGAGAGCCTGCTTCATTGCTCCTTGCCAACGCCAATTTTTACCAATTAAAAATAGATATATTTTGGTAATCTTATAGGTTAAAAATGCACTTAATTTGATTGTCTGTGACACTGGACATTTTATTTTATTTAAGATTTTATTTATTTGACAGAGAGAGACAGCGAGAGAGGGAACACAAGCAGGGGGGAGTGGGCGAGGGAGAAGCAGGCTTCCCTGCCAAGCAGGGAGCCCGATGCAGGACTCCATTCAGTGCTAGATCCCAGGACCCCTGGAATCATAACCCGAGTCGAAGGCAGCCGCTTAACAACTGAGCCACCCAGGTGCCCTGACATTGGACATTTCAAATTTGTTCTTACTTTCACATTTTTTTGACAATTACCTATCAATATTTTCAGCCTTTGTTTTCTATCAGTATGCTGACATTTTTTTTTTAAAGATTTTATTTATTTATTTCAGAGAGAGAGCATGAGAGGGGAGAAGGTCAGAGGGAGAAGCAGACTCCCCATGGAGCTGGGAGCCTGATGCGGGACTCGATCCGGAGACTCCGGGATTATGACCTGAGCTGAAGGCAGTTGCTTAACCAACTGAGCCACCCAGGTGCCCCAGTATACTGACATCTTTATTGTCAGAGTTCTTTTATGTAAGAATAGTATCCCTTTCTTCTCAGTTCTGCCCTATTTCTCACACCCAGCTTACCCATTTGCTTTTCACGGTTTCTTAATATAGTATAGAAGTTCTTCCTTTCCTTCTTTTCTTTTTACATAGTAAAATCTGTAATCTAGGACTCAATGGCTTATTTGTTTGCTTTCAGTGAACTGAAAGGCCCTCGTAATAAAAGAACAATATTTAGTTTCTTCTGGTTCTTGCTTTTTTCTGCTTTTAAGTTCTTAATCGATCCAGAATTCATTAAGCGTATCATAATACATATGCAATGCATTTTATTTTTCCCAAATTATTTACCGATCACGAATAGACTATTTGTTTAGTGATTCTCTATTCATATAAATGTTCACAGCTAGTTTCACTACATACGGGATTATTTTCTGGGCTTTGATGATTATAGCTAAGACAATATTATTTCACAGTGACGTGCCCCCCAAACCACTTTTTTAAAGCGTTCTAATACCTCCTCCTCTGTATTATATTCAGATCAATTTTGAAATCACTTTGTCAAGTTGCACAAAGAATCCAGGTTTTGACTGCAATTGAGTTAAGCCCATAAATTAATTCAGGGAGAACTGATACCCTCACAGTATTAAATGTGCGAATCCAACTATTCAACATGTCCCTCCATTTATTCAGGTATTGCTTTATCTTCCTCAGTAGAGTGTTACAGATGTGACTGTTTTCTTACATAGTTTCTGAACATTTCTAGGTTTACTCTTAAGCATTTATATTTTAATTGCATTTGAGAACAGGATACATTTTATTATATTCTGTATGGTTATTACTGGCATACAGCTATTGATTTTTATTTACTACCACATCTCTTGGTAATCCTGATAACTTCTTTTTGTTTTGTTTATTCTCTAGGCTTTGAGGTTGTAAGAATATTTGCTTCTGGCGAAAAAAAAAAAAAGTGCCTTTCCATTCCTAGCTTACTAAGAATTCTGATCAGTAACAAAGGCTGACTTTTTTTTTTTTTTTTTCCAAATTACTTTTCAGCCTCTTTGGAGATCAGATGGTTTTTATCCTTTGACCTACTGATACAAGGCATTATACCAATAGTTGTTCTAGTATTCAAAATCTTTCATCAGTGCCTTTCTGGAACAAACCCAACTTGGTCATGGTGCCTTATGCTTTCATAATGATGCTGGATTCTGGGGGTCATTTTAGAAACAGCTTGATCTTTGTAGCTATGTAGTTCAAAGCTCGATTCCCAGCTAGGCCACCTGGTCAGTTATATGGCTTTGGGTAAGTGAGTTAGTTTCCAGACAGTCAGTGGAGGAAATTATACCCACCCCATTAGGTTGCTGCAAGAATTCCAAGTAAAGTCCTCAGACAAGCTCCATGCCATGCCATGGGCATAACCACAGAAACTCAGACTTCGGTAACTGTGGTTCTCATTATTATAATCATCCATCTCCTTTGTATTGTTGGCTCACTATTCCTACAGGCAGAGGAAATGACGACCCCCAATTTTAAAGTATTCGGGAGCTATTTTTTAAATCCAGCAAGTTTGACAAACAAAAAAGAAACACATATATTAGCTTTTATTATCATCAAGACCTCTCTGTGGCTCACTTTTTCTTCTAATCTCGATTTTCAAGGTTAGAAAGAACCAGTGAGTATTTACCAGGGTATGTTTGTTGATTTATTGTACTTCACCCTCCAGGCCCTAGTTCTCTAGGGATCACAGGGGAGCAGAAAAATCTAAAAGTAACAGGATGTTTAATAAGGTTTTTCTTGTTACTTGGGAATTGTACTAAGAATACAAAACCAAGAAGTTTAAGGAGTAAGACCACGTCCTCTGGGAACAGCTGAGGCACGTCCAGATGTCCTTTTCGAGATTGTAAGAGGCACCCAAATGGGCCCACCCTCTCCACTCCAACACCACAGTCGGCCCACACAACAAGGAGGCTGCGTAGACTGGGAGGAGAAACTCCAGGAGGTTGTGACTACAGATAAGGGAAAAAAGCTTTAGCTTTTCTCTTCATCTTTCCTAAACCAAGTGAGGGGCTCCAAGGTAGCCACCTGTAGATGTTATGTGTGCAGAGGGAGGGAGGGGAGGGTAAGAGGAGAAGAGGAAAGAAGACAAAGACGAGGAAGGACAAGAAGAGGAAAGGGACATTTCATGCCCCAGCAGATGGCTTCTCATGGGCAGACACCCCCTGGCATGCAGCAACTCCTGAGGCAAGTATGGTGAGAGCAGGCTTTCTCCCCCTTCATCCCCTCATCTCACCGCCACTATGCTCCAGGGGAGGAAGGAGGCACAGAAGCAACAGAGGAAGCAGAGAAGGAAAGGGAAAGTGGAAGAATGAGTATCACTTCTCCAAATCACTGTGTACAAGTGATTGTCATAATCCATCTTCTGTGGGTGCCCCCAGTCTGAGCTCACAAGCATGACTCGGGCAACAATGTCCCCTTGAACATGGCATGGCATGCATGGAAGGCCCTCTTTCCCGTTTGTTGTGGTGTTGGAGATTTCTCCACTGGTCTTCAGATTTTGCTTTGGTTCTGGATGGGCTGGTGATTTGACTCCTACTGGTTGATCCTGCTGTGCTTCCCTAAGACTTATGGGTAATCTCACCAGGATTATGGCAGGGCAGAGGTGGGAGTTAGATGTCTGGGCTCAAACCACCATCCTGCTCAGAAAAAAGTCCCACTTGCTTCTAATTCAGAGCCCTCAGAGTTAGGCCAGGTAATACTCCCACTATTGAAGTTGAGGCTTATACAAATTTAAGAGGGGGGAAAAAAAAAAAGCAAAAAGACTAGTTACATGGCTTTGTTCCATTTTCTAGACCCTCAGTTTCTCTTTGTCTCCTTCTCTCCTTCTACTCCACCCTAGAACTGCAGGCTGGCCTGAAAACCCAGAGCCTGCCTGAGGATGCTCACTGAAGAGAGTAAGGACTCACCTCCATGCCCTGTTTGCAAATTCTCATCCTCATAAGCCTTAGCTTCCCAGAAAAGAGGTGGGTCTGGGTAACACGCTTCTCTCTCTCCCTTGGGACTAAGACCAAATCGGAAAAAGCCCAACTCCTATCTCCCCCTCTCCTCTGGACCCCATTATCAGGTACCACTGCACCCCACAAGCATGCATCAAGGACCCCAGAGCACCTGCAAAGCCTTTCCTTTCACATCTTCCCTGCAGCTCAGAGCCGCTGTGCTCATCCCCCGCTGTCTGAGAAAGGAAAGACAACAGCACTAGAGAAGTCCTTTACAACAGGGGCCATCACACCAGAATGAAAGCAATCAGTTTAGATCCTGACACCCTTCTTTCTAGGACTGAGGATTTTTTTTCCTTCCAAATAATGTCCATTAAAAGGCTTCTATGTTTCAACTTCTCTGCTAGGCTTCTAACTTTTCTCACTGAGCCTTCCCAACAAAACAGGGTGCTGTAATGTCCTGTAAATGAAGGAGAGAAGCAGAGCTGCAGACAGGTGCACAGACACCCAGGCATCAAGTACCAGCTGGAAATAAAAACCAGATTCTTCTTGGCTCTAAAGCCCCTATTCTTCTCACTCAATTCTAATGACGACTCTCATTTCACTGAGCCCAGCAATTTGAATTTCTCCTTTTTATCCCTTTAGAGAAAAGAGACAGACACATATCACTTCAAGTAGGAATCCATAAATATGTAAATAAAATATAATGTGCAATCAAACCTCAGGTGGAGGGAAGAAGAGAGCTCTTCAAATCAGCAGCATGTGCCACGTTTCAGGCTGTACAAAGTCACTTTCCACTTGGAAAACCTGAACTCTGCAAGCCCACAGTGTAGTGGGTGCCCAGGCAAAGGGGCTTTTGATTTACAGGGAGTAAGCAATCAGGTGGGGTGTGGGCAGTATGATCACTAGGCTTGCCAGATTATTGATTTGTGGCTCCACAACCAGGAAGTGATGGTAATTGTGAGAATCTGGCTCAAGGAGGGCTTCTGAGGATGAAGGGAAGAGATTTCCAGAGCATAAGAGATAACTTTGAGTTGCTGAAGACCTGTTTCCGAGATAAGGAGGAATATGTCTCCTGAGAGTAAAACCAGATCCATATATAAGTGGGTGTTGCACAGAGCCAGGTTTGGGTGACAATGAGGGAGAATTTCTTCAGTCTGATGCTGCTTGAGAGTTTCAAGGCATCAACAAGCAGGTGCTCAGGTCATTAAAAGTGGCATCTGGAGAAAAGATGAATTGGACCAGGGGTGTGCCTGCACCTCTCATCTCCCTGGCCTTCCTCAATTGCTGGCCCTGGCCCCCATTCTCAATGCCATTGACCTTGGTTCTCCTTGTGAAATCTGGGTGTCTATGTTACCAGCCTCTGTTCTTTTGAACCTAAAGGAGACTCAGCTCCTACATAGGACCCCATCCAGAGTTTTGTGACAACCGGCTAGTGTTAGGTAGAGAATGACAGTAACCCCCCAGGATCCCCAGATTCAAATGGTCTGCTATGGGAGAGCTTGGGCTTCCCATCAGAGACAGCACTCAAGGTGAGGCTGGGTCGGCAGCAGACAGCCCTCCTAGCAACCATTCCTGGATGTCTGCTGTTGGAGATGTGCCAGAGCAAACCAACTTCGAGAGTTGGACTTCGAGAGTCCAAACCAGGATCATCAGGTTCTGAAATGCAATTTCCCACGGGATGATGAAGAACGAAAGAATACAGTCCACCCCTTCACCTGCCAGTCAGCCCAGAGACATGGACATGTAAGACTTCCTGTTTTAACAAGTCACAATCACAACATCCCGAAGAGTAGCAGCAACCAATAATAATTTGTCTTATTACAGGCATCTGAAGAGTATTTTGAGCTTTTCAAAGTACTTTGATGTACATGATCACATATGCAGCGCATGCCTGTATCTCAGGAAGGATGGCAAATGATTAAACTGAGCAAAAGAACAAAATGATAAGGGGAAAAAAATGAATGGGTCATCTCCAGGGAATAGCATGAAGAAAGAAAATCAGACTGCTTTCATTGGTACTAAGAAGTCCCTTTGATTCTACAATCCAGGTGCCAACAGGTGGTTCTCAGGGAAGATGAAGAGGTAGCCTGCTCCTCTCTCCTGAGCTCCAGGTTTCCGGATGCCATCACCTGCTGTGCATCTTTACCCTCAACACGACATCTTCAAACCTGAACTTGCTCCCCTGCCCTGAACCGATCTACTATGTTTTCCATCCCAGAAAGCAATTTCATCACTCATCTCTCAGCCATCCAAACCAAAAGCCTAGGAGTATCATCCTTGGTCCTCTTCTCTCACCCCCACTTTCCCTATCTGATCATCTGTCCAGGTTCTGGCTTAACTGCCTTAAAGTCTCGTTCTGAACTCCAGACTATTGGGCTAGGATGCTGTTGTGTTGCCGAACTCTTGACCATCTCCACCCTTACAGGTGAGACCCCGCTCCTGATGCACCAAGGATATACCTGGCCAGTGGCCTCTCGGACCTAGAAAAACCAGAATACATCCCCACCTGCCCTTGCTGAATTGGCCCCCTGGTATCTTTCTGGGCCATCCCCGGTCTTGTACCCTGAGCTCCTGCTTTAAGCCTCTGCTACCAGCATCTAGCTCAGAGTCTGGCACAGGGAGGGGGCTCCGGAGTTGTCTGACAGGAAAGCTGCAGTGGAGAGGAGAGTCCATCAAACCATGTGATGGGGAGTCTCTGGACCAAGAAGCTTAGCATTAAACACTGAATTGCTCTGCGATCTTGGTCTGAAGATCCTGAGCCTTAGTCTTCCTCCTGTCTACCTCTTGGAACTGCCTTAAGGATCAACATAATGGCACATCACCAAAGTGGCAATCTTGGGTGGCACAGAGTACCAGCAGTTCTTCAGTCTCAGCATGACTCAGAGGCCTCCTTCAAGGACAGATTTCTGGGCTCCGCCCTGAGAATTTTCAAATCATTCGGTCAGGGCATGGGGCCTGAGAATTTGCATTTCTAATGAGTCCCCAGGTGATGCCGACACTGCTGGTCCAGGACTACACTTTGAGAACAAGTGCTCCAGACCATTTTAAGAGCACTGCCTTTCCACAGCAACCTGGTTTTTCTCCATGAAGCATGCTATTTCAATATTCGACTTTATGTTTATGTTTTATCCTTTTTGCTCTTTTGCTGGAATCTTAACTGAGCCTGTAAACTCCTCTGGGCAGAAATTACACCTTCCACACTCCACATTCTCTCATTTGCTGTTTTGCAAAATAATGAGTACATTTCCAGTGTGATTAATAATAGAAAAAGGAAAGGGGGGGGGGACTCAGAGTACCAACTCCAATAAACAGCATCCACAAATGGATACCAACCCTGAAATCCACTTAAAAATTAATTATAAGGCAAAGAACATTCTACCATCAGTGGCAATGTGGGAAACAAGATTATGTTCTTGATGACACATTTTGTAAAATGTGGGTTATTTAAGATTTTAGCTGTAACTTACTTAAACACCAACATTTTTTTGAAATACAAAACCACAAACAACATTTCAACTCATAATTTTTATAGTGATAGTCAGACAATTGTGTTTTCAACATGTAAAATCCATTACATAGTCGTAGCAACAGTTTGTAATAGATTGTAAATTTTTATTGAGATGATCATCTTGTGATTGAATTTCAAAATGTATTATATGATCATCAGCAAATAAGTCTGTGGGGGCTGCTAAAGTACTTTGAGTATCATTTATAAAGATCAAAAACCCTGGAAACTCTTTGATTTACCCAGTGAAAAGAGAAAAGTCTCATTGGCAGGATCAAATCAATTACTGTTATGAATGAATATTGAATTGCAAAGCTGAGATAAGGTATTACCTGGTTTAATAACATAATCTTATGTCCTTCTGCAATAGTAGGTTTCATAATTGGGTTTGAATAAGGAATTTTGCAAAAGGCCTGCTTTTGAAAATAATCAAGAAAATGGCATTTCCATTTATCACAGTGATTCTGTAACGTTCAAAGGCATAGTCCCAAGCAATGGACATGCTCACAACCTTGGGTTCCATACCATCGAGACGCACTATGGAAGTACTTCAGAATGGTTACCGTCAATTCTCTTATAGCTCTTGTTTCGACAACATGAATGTGTTCCAACATGACTGACATGTTAAGGGACAATTTGAGCATAACACGAGATGTCACATCTGCAGAAAACTGCATCCAGCTCAACAGACCCACACAGGAACAACCCACCTCAAACGTCCACCTGCTACATCCACTGACCGGACATGCTATGAGCCACATGCGTCCCCGATGGGTGTCACAACTTTCCACCACGTTCAGAAAGCACTCTTCACCACCACTGCTGCCCACAGACTGCAACCTTTCGGACACATACTTCCAAAACACACTTGGGTCCCTTCAAGGAAATGCCCCATGTACACTGCAGGATGAAGGCATGTCCTAAACCATTAACATGTGTGACACTGTGCCATCACTTTTACTTACTTTCCTCTCTTTTTAAATGTGTCACTGATGAAGTAGGTGTTGTGCCCCAAGCCTACTTTTTCCCATTACCCTGATGGGTTTTACTGCATAACTTTCCATACTGCAGTGATTTTTAGGGACACCGATGTCACATTATAGTAGAACTAATTGTATTTTGTTTTGTTTTTTTGTTCCATGGGGTCATTGTGCTGACAGGTTTCTCCCCCTCCCCGAAGCCATCAGTGACTCTTTTCCCAGTGGAAGCCAACGGCTCATGCCTCCACTTCCCTGCCGTGTGCATGGAAGCTCTGTATTCCATGCTGACAACACATACCTCTCTGTGTTCCCTGTGCTGTGACTGATGATCAATGGCAATAGAGTCAGAAAAACTCAATTGCAAATTCTGACTGTGCCACTGGTCAATTCTGTGACTTCAGACAAAAAGTTTTAAAACACTGGGTCTCTATTTCTGCACGTATAAATGAGATAAAAGTATGTACGTCAAAGGGTTAGGGGAGAAAAATGAGATCATATAAATAATGTGATATGAAGGAAAAACAAAACCAAACAAAACACTGAGTTCTTTTAACGTCTTGAGTTACAGTCGGAGCTGGAACATCTTAGAGATACAGTCAGAGATACAAACCCAGCCAGTGCCCCTGCAAGAGCCCGGAGTCCCCAGGAATTCAATACAGTTGGATCAAAAGAACCCTTTCAGAAGGGGTCCCAGACACCATACTCTTAAGCAGCATCCAAAAACCTGAGAGAAATGGCTAGAGCCAGAAGTACACTTGAGCCGGGATCTTCCAAAGATACAGAATCCAGATGACCCTTGGAGGGAGAGTCCTGGTCCAGACTCTTAGGTTGGAACCAGGAGGCTCCAAGGGATACAGAGCCAGAAAGCTCTTAGGGACTAAAGCAGTTCCAGAATCCATTGAAAGACACATTCAGGGCCAGGAGGTACTCAAGATAGAGTTGGCACCAGGAAACCTTCAGAGACAGAATGAGGACCAGGAACCCTCAGGGAAACTATGAAAACCAAGGGATCATTAGGGTCACAGGCCCAGCCAAGGGATCCTCAGGGACAAAGTTAAAATCACAAACACCTTAGATATATAACAAGAATCAGAAGCCCTCAGGGATGTAGTTCAAACAAGGCCTTTACAAGGCACACAGGGCCAGGAGCCCTCAGGAACACAGGACCAGGAGCCCTCAGGGACACTTTCAACACAAGGAAGCCTCAGACATATGGAGACACCCAATGTCCTTGCAGAGACAGAATCAGTGTCCCACCGGAAACGCTGTCAGGACCAGGAACATCTCCCTGACATATAGCTGGAGTCAGGTGGTCCAATGACTCACAGTCAAAACCAGGCCATCTGCAGAGTTACCACCAGAGCCCCAAGGTCCTCTAAGGAAGACCAAAACCCTGACCATTTCTCTCTACCACAGGACTCACACTTCCATCAAAGAAGTGTCGGGATGATTGTCACAGAACACCAAGAGGAGGACCAACTGCCCAACCTCTCAAGACGGAGTCATAAACACAGTTCTTACCTGCACACTTGGTTCTGGTGGTAAGGGGAGGCCCTGGTGGTCCCGTGCCTCCCTCCCCTGGTCGTGTGAGCAGCACCCGGATCTCATACTCCACGTCAGGGTCCAGATGCCACAACTTATAGTTGGGAGAGTCAACTATGTGGGTCTCGGCCCAGGTGCCCGTGGTGGTGCGATATTCTACCTCCTTCAGGATGATGGGGCCATCGCCGATGATAGAATTGGCGTTTGGCTTGATCCACAGGTACGTGGCCCCGACAGCCAGCAGCTCTGGGGGGGCGATGGGTGTGGGAGGCTCTGGAAGACAAGCAATCAGCAAAGGATGAGAGACCCAAGTGGTTTACAGAGAAGAATCCAAACACATAAGGACAAGAACAGAATTCCAAAGAGAGCCATATACAGTAGCTCAGATCTCTTTCTTAACTCCATTCACGTCCTACTCGAATTTCCATGATTTTGTATGTAAATACCTGAGGCAGTATTTCTTCCCCCACAGTATCCCCTTCATTTAAAGATAATAAAGAAAGAAAGCAAGAGTGGGTAAATGGTTTTTCTAGAACACAGACGACAAATATGCCTGGGTTAATATTCTGCTTTCTATCCTCAAATGAGGACATGCCTTTACAGGAGAGGAGTTTGGTTCAAAGCCCAGGGGAGTCTGAGATTTACAAATATTTCTTTCATAGCAACACACAGGTTGTTAGTGGAAGTTCTCCCCAAGTAGCGCTAAGAGCCGAAGTAGCAAAAGGATAACGGCACGGCAAAAATCCAGCTTCTTCCTCAACTCCAGCAGGGAGAATGTCACTGGCACAGTGGCCACTGCGGGAAAAGAGGGTCAAGGGAAAAGTCATGCGGCGTTACCTTGCATCAGCTAGTAGTTGCCCTGCTCCCATTAAGTTCTAGTTCTTCAGCTAAATAAATGAGAATTTGGGGGATCCAGGTGACTCAGAGGGTTAGGCCTCTGCCTTCGGCTCAGGTCATGGTCTCAGGGTCCTGGGGCTGGGCCTCGCGTTGGGCTCTCTGCTGGGCGGGAAGCCTGCTCCCCCCCCACCCCCCCGCCGCCCCTGCCTGCCTCTGCCTACTGGTGATCTCTCTGTCAAATAAATAACTAAAATCTTTAAAAGTAAATAAATAAATAAATAAATGAACAAGAATTTCAAAGCCCTTAAGAGAGTTTTTCTGGCAATTCTTAGCCTACCGGCAAAGCTGCAGAAATTAACATTAACTTTGTATTTCTTATTTACCAAGAAATCGCACATGCATTATTTGTGCAAATCTTGGGACATTACCACCTCCATTTTGATGCATGAAATCAAAGAACCCCAAGCAATGGGGTCACCTAACTGAGATCTAGAAGCCGGTAAGGCAGGACAGAACCCACATCTCCATGCGTTCCCAGTGCAGCTGTTCCCTTGGAAAGCTGTAAAAATCAAAGTGTATATACTTGTTATTTTCTCCTATAGCAAAAAAAAAACAGCAGTGAAACGATAAAGAAAATAAGAATAAAGAAAAAAAATAAGTCCCCTTTCCTACCATCCATATAATAGCCAATTTTATTTCTCCATGTTCCAATTTGTATTTATATATTTAAGCCCTTTTCATAAAGCTACAGCAACATATAGACCCAATGTTTTTATCTCCTCACTTAGGGCCTTCTAAAGACCTTGTTGGGGCACCTGGGCGGCTCAGTCAGTTAAGTGTCTGCCTTTGGCTCAGGTCATGATCCCAGGGTCCTGAGATGGAGCCCTGCATTGGGCTCCTTGCTCGATAGGGAGTCTGCTTCTCCTGTTCCTGCTTGTGCACTCACTCACCCCCTCTCTCTCTCAAATAAATTTTTAAGAAAAATCTTTAAAAATTTTTTAAAGAATACTTTGTTTACCACATGGATTTTTTAGATTAATTTCACTTTATTTTAAAATTTATTTTATTTTATTTTTTTATTATGTTCCATTAGCCAGCATATAGGACACATCATAAGTTTTTGTTATAGTGGATTTTGTCATCACTATCTTAAATAGCTACAGAATCATCTGTCAGGTAATCACACTAACTAATCTCACATTGCTGGGCACAGAAGTTGTTCCAACTTTTGCTACAGTAAATAATGTTGCAATGAACATCTCCATACAAAAGTCTTCAGTTTTTCCTGTCTCGTGTTTTTTTGGAACCAACTGCCAGAATTGGGATCTGTCAATGGATACAAACAAGTTAGTGATTCTTGGAGTAGGGTTAGGGAGTGGAGGGTGAGAGGAGGCATCTGGGAGTGAAGTACAATGTAGACTAGCTCAAGAACCTCTGGAGGACCTCTGGGCTATTCAGTGGGGTAAGGCAGGTACGGGTTTCAGTCTGGAACTCTGGTGAGAGCCTCAAGATAGATCAGAATCCTTCCATTTTTATTTGTTGTTGTTTTTGTTGTTTTAAGATTTTATTTATTTGACAGAGAGAGATCACAAGTAGGCAGAGAGGGGCGGGGGGGGGAAGCAGGCTCCCTGCTGAGCAGAGAGCCCGATGCGGGGCTCGATCCCAGGACCCTGAGATCATGACCTGAGCCAAAGGCAGAGGCTTAACCCACTGAGCCACCCAGGTGCCCCCCTGTTTGTTTTTTAATTACCTACCCACAAATATTCTCCAGAGACAGAATAATTGCTATGAAACAGAAGTGGGCAATATTTTCTCAGTGTGACTTGGAGCAAATCTTAAGGGACAACTTCAGATTGCCCTATTATAGCCTGCCATTTGGTCAGAGAAGGAAATTAACCAGATTAGTCAAGCTAGATGCTTTTCTTTACAAAGCCATGAAGGTTATTACTCAAGGCCTTGTTATCGCAAAGGTGTCTGCAAATTGATTTTTGGATAATTTGTTGCAGGTAGAGAAGTTAAGTTGGCAGGCAGATAATTTCTGGGCTCATCCTTTGTGCATTTTAAATATATAGACCCTCTGATCACCATTGTCAACTCTCCAGAGTTCCCATCAGTTTCCAGGGAGGCCCCAAGGGTGGTATTTGGTAGGTCTATGACGATTCTGCCCAACTGCTTAACGGAATTACTCACAGGTTGGTCCTGGATAGAATTAAGAGCAGCAGACTTTAGGACTTTGGGGCTTGAGCAAGTGGCCACATTAAGCTCTCTCCCATCGACTTTACACCACGATTTTTGCTCTATTTCAGGCATTAGCAGTAAATTGCTGACCACCGGAAAGAAAATAAAGTATCAATCTTTCCAAATGTTCTTGGTCTCTTTTCACGAATTTCCGATGGTAGGTACAATATTGTAACAAACCTTCCCTCGAGTAAATAAATGCCTCCATCTCAAATGACTTACTGGTTCGCATGTCCCTGTGTAGACCAGCCAATGAGGTTCTCCCTCCCTCTGTCCCATCAAGAATATATCATGAAGTACATCATAGTGTTCAGTTACTTAGCTCTAAGCAGCCATCAGATTATTGTTTTGTTTCCTCTTTTGTTAGTAATGACTGATTTATAATTGGCGTTCTTTACAAGTCACACGTTTAAGTGATACAAAGAGAGAGAAGTAGGGATGAGACACATAATTATTATTATTATTATTATTATTATTATTATTATTATTATTTTGTTTTTGGTAAGCACCTCACTTTTTTAAGAAAGACTGTGTTTGTCAGTTCTCCCCTTTGACATGAACTGTTGAACCAGACAGAGCAAGAAGTTGAGGAGGCCACCTAATCCAACAGCGAGAGTCTTCAGAAATGAAACCAAGGCCTGGGAGGGCTCATGGCCTGTTAACTAGGAGAAGGTCAGGGGCCAGGCATCAGAACTCAGGGCCCAAGCAGCATTGATTTTTGGATACTTTCTTCTCGTACTTCAGATGTTTAAGTAATTAGCCAGAAAGATCATTCAGGGTGGTCTTTCCTAGTAGGTTTTAACTTTTGAGGATGCAGAGGACCTTGCAAAGATCTGGTGAGAAATTCCAGCCTCTCTTCCCAGGAAAATGCACATAAGTCTGTTACTGAGAATTATGCCCACCATTTCAGGCATTCTGGAACCCTTCTGAAGCCTAGGAATGAACCCCCAAAGAGGCGATGTTGAGAAGAAAGGAAAAGCACAGAGATCCTGCTGACAGACCACATGCCCATAATAGCCTACAATTCTTTGGGACCCTGAAGCCACCCTTTGTTGCAGTCCATAGCAGGGACTAGAAGTTGGGAGTACAATCATATAAGGCAATGGAACTTGATGTTAGGTTCACAGATCTAGTGCTTCCAGGTTCCCATGGTCCCAAACATCTGGGTAAAAATAAACATGTTAAGGTTTCCACAGGACAATGCAAAGTAAATGTGTAGGTCCTCATGGCCATGGCCCACCCAACACATTCATAGATTTCACATTTGGGCTAAAATATTTAATGGATAAAGACATGACCACACCCATGAAATGCTATATCCTAAGTAGAAATATACAAAGTCTGTCTTAGTAGTTTGGATTACTATTACAAAATGTCATAGGCTAGGGAATGTAAACAACAGATATTTATTTCTTATAGTTCTGGAGGCTAAGAAGTCCAAGATCAAGGAGCAGGCCAATTCAGTTCTAGGTGCAAACCCTCTTCTTGCTTTGCTGGCTGTCTCCTTGTTATGTGCTCCCATGATAGAGAAAGAAGGATCTCTGGTCTTCGTCCTCTTCTTAGAAGGGCACTAATCCCATAATGGGAGTTCCATTTACATGACCTCATCAAAACCTAACCATCTCCCAAAGCCCAACTCCCCACCCAACTCCTAAAACCATCACATCTGGGGTTAGGACTTCAACAGATGAATTTGGAAAGGGAGGGAGGGACACACAATCATCCAGTCCCTAGAAGAGGCTATGTTTCCAAATTCATCCTTCTTTTCATGAGGGGCTTTGTCTAACTGTCAGGATCTTGAGATGAATGATCGGACAGAACTCCCTGTGAAAAGAAACCCCACCTAGTACATACTCTCTGCTTCTCACATCCCAGACAGAGTGTTGAGCACGTGGACTTCAGTGGAAGAGAAATATGGGCTCTCTGGATGCATGGAATGAGAGGGTGAAGCAGTCAATTAAAGCAACAATGACAATGGTGGAATGAAGGTCATGACGGGAGTGGCAGAGGTAGTTAGGAGGCCCATGAAGGGACCTAATCTGGTTTAGAGGTCAGGGAAGCCCTTGCAGAGAGAGCTTGTGACCCACGGGCCCAGGATTCAGGTTAAGGTTATGAACAAAGAGAGAATGCCTTTGGGGGTCCTGTAGTTGCGAGATGCTGGAGAAGGTACTACACAGGGCCATACTGTGAAACAATTAAAACTTGGTGCTCAGAATATTCATGAGTTTACTCCTGCAAATACTGAGCCCCTGCTATCTGTCACATGCTGTCCTGAGCACTGAGGATTCAGCAGTAAACAAAATAGACACAATCCTCTGCCAGCAGCTCACATTTAGCTTTCACTCAAGGACTGAACGAGAGAGGAGTAAGAAGAAAAGAAGGCAATTCAGAAGCTGATGAGAAGGACGAAAAGGGAGGATGAGCCAGGCCCAGGCGTGTGTTTATGGATCGACCGAATGACATGCAGCCATACAAGAGAATACCATACAGCCAGGAAAAAGGAACAAACTGTGGACATGTATGACATAGGTGAATCCCAAAATTACATTATGCAAAAGATGGAGAGAAAAAGGCATGATGATTCCATTTTTATAATAAGTTCAAGAAGAGGCAAAACTGACCTACAGTGATGAAAGTCAAAATTACAGTTACCTATGGGAGCAGGTACTTATTGGGATAAGGCACAAAAGAACTTTCAGGAGTGTTGAAATGTACTATGTATTGATCTGGGTGGTTAAATAATAAAAATCAGAACAGTGGTACCCCTGGGGGGATGACTGCCTAGAAGGGGACTTAAGAAAACCTTCTGGGATAATAAAAATTTTCTGTATCTCGACTAGGGTTGTGTAAGACTCACGTAGCTGTACCCTTCAAATAAAGGTATTTTGCTGTATGTAGGTGCTATGTTTAAGGAAAACAAACAAACAAACAAAATATGACTTGCCTGTGACCCAGCAGGTGGGAAGAATACCACTAAATTTTACTTGGAGCTGAACCCCAGACTATCTGGAGGGAATGAGTCTTTAATCCCTTATCATTTGTCCCCATATAATTCTACCAGTATCACCAGATGCTTGAATTCCTACTATTTTTCCTAAGAAGAGGTTGTTCAGCTCACATCCATGAGCCTTTCCACATATGAAACCACCATGTCCCTCTTTCTACTTGACCCTGCACCATTACTGTGCAAAGCCAGGAACAAGTGCCTCACATTTGATGGCACTCTCCATCGACAAAGTCTGGAACCAAATCCAGAGGGAGAAAGTCTAGCCTTTGGGGAGCTGAGCTGAGAGATGGCACTGGCCCCTCCCAAGCAGGCATCAAACCCCTTCAAGGACAAACCTCCGTGAACCTTCCACATGCAAGTCCTGGGCAGCAGCTGCCCCGGACCTGCTTAGGCTCTCCTCCAACACGTAGGTGGTGAGGTGACCCCTTAATGTAATTCTGCCTCGTCCTCAGGCAGCAATCTCCAGACCAATTCTGTCTTTCTTTTTCCTGCTGTGAGCACTTGTAACAGTTTGACTCCCCAGAAATTCCGACAGAGAGCAAAAGTGCTTCAAATAGCTAGAGAGCCAGCTTGGTGCGTATGCATTGTCTGCCCTAGACAGAAATCAAACCTTTGGAGAAAAACTGAATGTTGCTAAGACATGAAGTGAGCCTCGACATGTTTTAGGTGGATGGAACCTGGCCTCTGACACTTCCCACCACCTTCTACCCATCGGATCAACTTTCTAATTGCATTGCTATTTACCGCCCCATGAGAGTTTGTGGGAATGCCGCCACCCCCCTACAGACACACAGACCCTCATGCTATTTATTCATTCCTGCTACCACAGGTTAGCTCATGCCAGGGTTCTCCATCAGGATATTTTTCTTTTTGGCTTTTAACCAAACCAGCCTCATTTTTCTTTTCAATTCTGCTTCATGGATGCTCAAAGCATCGTACTCGGTAGATACACTAGTGACTGGCACGTAAGGCTGTTTCATAAAATAGTGACTTAAGGATCAAAATGGAAAAGGGAAAGCCAGCTTGGAGTCAGGGTCCAAATCTTCCTTTGCTCTGCCTTTGGCATGAACCAGTTCTGTGACCCTGAACAAAACACTAAGCTTCTGAGGCTCTCCAGGTTTTCATCTTCAAAATGAAAGACTGTTTCACAATTCTAATTAGAAAAGTATCTAAAGCCTGTACCAAGGACTATAGAGATGCTATGGGCATATGTTCACGGACTCCGCCTTGACTGTTGAGTTGCCAACAGGAGACCCACCTTCTCCCTCCTGGTGTGGACTCCTGAGGTCCCAGAGCAGAAGACCCAAGCAGACACAGCACTAACTTACCAGTATGGGCCGACCAGCATCAGTCTTTGTGCCCCAGCCCAACACAGAGACCCATTCAGCAAATATTGGATACCTTATTCAAAAGAAAATTTTTGGTAACTTTTCCCAAAATAAGATGTTGGGGTTGCCCTGAAGAGAAGAAAGAGAGCAAGAAGGAGAATGTTACAGAGAACGGGGCGTCGATATTCATTCTAAGAGCTGCAAGTGCTTGGGGAGGAGACATCACATACGTGGAACAAACAATAATCAGAGACACAGCCGGAGAAAATTTCTTTGAAATAAATGAAGATCTGAGTTTGCCGAGGATGAAGAATACAGTGGGCTTCAGGCAAAATCAATGATGAGACTCGAAATTAAGCACGAACTGGTTAATATTTTGAAATACAGACGAGGAAAGTTCCCACAAGCATCTAGAGTTTTAAAAACCAGTCTCCGTCGAAACAAAAAAGACTAAGCGATTAGTTCTCAGACTTCAGCATTTCAATTTGAAACACGGTGACGTAACAGGGAAGTTGATGAAAACAGTAATAATAATCCCAAATGGCAGCAGTGCCAGCTAATACGTACTGCAAAATTGTATGCACCTGTCACTGTTCTTAGTGACTTACTTGTTTAATTGTCACAGCAATGCCAGGGGTAGGTACCATTATGATTCACGTTTTTGTTTTGTTTTGTTTAAAGATTTTATTTATTTATTTGACAGACAGAGATCACAAGTAAGCAGAGAGGCAGGCAGAGAGAGAGAAGGAAGCAGGCTCCCTGCTGAGCAGACAGCTCGACGTGGGGCTCGATCCCAGGACCCTGGGATCACGACCTGAGCTGAAGGCAGAGGCTTTAACCCACAGAGCCACCCAGGCACCCCTCACGTTTTTTTTTTTTTTT
>ML098262.1:14741-29145 GCA_003697995.1 Taxidea taxus jeffersonii | reverse complement strand
TGGGATGAGTGAAACCAGTGGGACAAGACCAAGGTCCCAGAAAGAAATCTCATTGAGAACAGTTGCCCCATTGGCCGAGTATTCTGGCAGCTGGTATCTTTCGTGGGAGATTCCTAAATCCGATGACAGAGAAGAGGCTTCCCTCTGAAGTCCTTCATTCACGAACAACTTTGTTTATTCTGCTACTGTCCGATGAGGATACAGAACACCAGAATTTTGTACTTGTAGCCTTTCACTACTTGTGTTTATTTGCTTTGAAGTGGGGTGAAACATCATTTTTACATCTTATTAGTAAGGCTCATGAATTGGAATTCTCCTTCCTTGGCTGGCTGTGTGGGAAAATGGAATCTCTTATGTCTTCGCTCCTAGATTTTCTGCCGCTATGTTCATTGCCCTGAAATAGACATTGGGTGAGCAGACCTTCCGTAGGATGGCCAGTCAGGGACAGAGAAACTGGCGGCTTCAATGCCAGTATTCAACTGTAGGGACTCCTCAGGGCACAGGGTTAACCTGGAGTCACACTGTCTTCTGGCAGCCATCGGTTCTCTTCTCCCGTAGCTGATAGACGGGCTCCATGGGGGTAGAATTTCTCGGTGATCCCATGTATGCGGTGGCAAGTGGCTAACTTCCTTTTACAGTCGCGGGAGCATTGGGAGGTGTAGTTGCCCACTCCCAGGGTTGCCTGGATTCTGAACAGCTTGTGATGACTATTGTTCATTTCCCTCTGGGGAGGGGTCTTCGCGGTCAGTCCGCATGGCCGTGTCCCACAGACATCCACCTGCGTTTCGGACCCTGGCTAGGCCACGAGGCCTCAGATGAAGTGGCCGCAGCCTGCCCTGCTCCGGGCCCACAAAAAGCAGCAGAACTAGCCACTGTGGGCCAGAGAAGGAAGGGCCAAGCAGATTCCACAGACGCACAACCGCAGCGATGCGCTGGTTAGCTTCTGTCCTGCAGCCGCATCCAGGTCTGAAGTGAGCCTTCAGACTTTATGTTCGTCATTCCAGCTGTGCTCCTGCTGTCACACGGCGCGTGCTTGGTGGGGAGCACAAGCTGACCAGGTGTGCTAGCTGGTCTTCTCTTTGCCGCCTGTGTCTGAGAAGCCTTCAGGCACCTGGACCATCCTTTTGAGGGGCATAAAGCACGAGGGTGACCGTTTCGATAAGATTTCCGTCCAGAGTTCAACAAAATCTTTTGCACTTCTCTTGGCAAAAACAGCATACCCGGGCAGGCTTCGTGTGGCAAGCGTGGGTGTAGGGTGAGAATGAACTCAGCAGAGGATGAAGATGTAATTAGGGTCACAGTTAATTGCTTCTTGCCCAGGGCTTTTGATCCCTTTATTTGGAATATTTTGAACTTTGTACTATAGTATCATGGGCGAATGATGACACATTTTTTTTAGTTTTTTAATTGTCAGACTCTGTTACACAAGCAGACACAGCTGGCCTCATGGAGGTTTTGTGCAAACTACCATATGTCCTTCTCGATGCGTCCCCAACACAGGCTTTAACTATCTTACGGGAAAATAATGCTGCTTGCCTATAAAGAAGACGATTTGTGAGAACAGAACTTAACGTCGATGACTTTTGAACAACGTACTTTGCTCAGTTTTTTTACACTGTCCTTGAACTTGGATCCATGAACTCCCCCACCCCCAGCCTTTGTCCTGGGGTACCCTGCCGCCGTGGGATAGATGTCTTCCCGGAGTGCCAGCATGACCCAAAGGCGTAGTAAAATCTTTGCCTAAATTTTTTTCTAAATCAAATACAAATATAAAATGGAGTACATTTTTAAAGTCAACTCTCCCTTCCCCGGGAATAGCATATATAGGTAGAATGGCACCCATCCTAAGCATATACATGTGTAAACTTTTGTTTTTGTCTTTATTGTGGTAAAACACATAACTAGAAACTCACCATTTTAACCATTTTTAAGTGGACAGTTCAGTGGCATTAAGTACATTCAACTTTTTCATCTTCCGAAACTGAAACTCAGTCCCTATTAAACACTCACTCCATATACCCCCACCTCCCAGGCTCTGAAAACCATCAGCCTACTTTCTGTCTTTCTAAATTTGGCATATAGGTACCTCATATAAGTGGAATCATATGGCACTTTGTCTTCTGGTGACTAGCTTATTTCACTTAACATGTGTATCCTCAAGATTCATCCACGTTGTAACACATGTCAGAATTTCCTTCCTTTATAAGAGAATAGTATTCCATTGTGTGGACAGACCACATTTTCTTTCTCTGTTCATCCATCAATGGACAGCTGAGTTGCTTCCACTTTTTGATTATTGGGAATAAGGCTGCTCTGAACCTGGGTGTGCAAATACCTGTTCTGGATGAATTTTTACGAAACGAACAAGCCCTTGTAACTACCACCTAGATCAAGAGTAGAAGGTTACCCAGAGTGCAGGGATTCACAGGGAGGCAGGAGATGTCAGTGACATGTCAATAACATGTCAGTTATGTGTCCTGTGTGCTGGCTTCAACCACACCCTGGGGGCTGGGGACTGGATGCTCATTTCCTCTACCATGAGGCAGTTTGGAAGAGATGTTTGAAAAATACAGTTTATAATGTGAAAGGCCCCAAGATGAGTTGTGAGATTTACTCACCTTCTTTCCTTAGGGGAAGATAGTACCCTATATTTGGGGTTTGCAGCTACAGCTGTGTGAACGCATGACCACGAAGGATAGCCCACCCAGGCTCTCCCTGGAAGAAGGGGGCTCACCCACCTGGAGAACAGCCCTTTTATTGGCTGCTGCTGGAGCCTGCGTTTTAAGCCTCCCGGGAAAATTGTGCGGCCAGACTCCTTCTGCCTTCCTTTCTCCCTTTCCTTCCTTCCTCCTTCCCTCCCCACCCAGTGCTCTCTCTCTTCTTAACTAAAATGATTATTAGTGGCCTTCTATGTACCAGGCACTCTGCCATTCACCATAGGAGACACCAAGATAAATAAGGCATGCTATTTGACATGCGTATTTAAAATGAAATCGCCGGTCAAGAAGAATATTCTGATGGCCAGCAGCCAGCCCCTTGGTGCCCACCGAGTGCCAACAGCAGCCTGAGAGCACAGCCAAAGAATTTGTGGAGTTTGGGCTTGGTGCAATACATGAAAAGAGGAAGACTATCCATCCAGTTACCTAGAATTGCTCTGGCATGTTTATAACCAAAGGGTAAGAATAATTTTTTAAAAGATTTTAAGCTGGGGGTACCTGGCTGGCTCAATTAGTAGAGCATCGACTCTCGATAGTGGGGTCATGAGTTCGAGCCCCACACTGGGTGTAGAGATTACTTTTAAAAAAATGAAATAAAATACTTTTCAGCTGTGTTTAATCGAGGTGCTCTGTTTGAGAGCATTCTGCTAAAAATGATGTTTAGAGACCATTTTAATGATGAAGAAAAAAAACCCTAAAATTTACACATTGGTCTCTAATCCTTTTCAAAAAATCAGGCACTTTGATTTCCTTGAATTGATACTCTCCAGGTGTTTTTCTTTCCCCACAAAGCCATGGCCATCTCTCTACCCCACACCCAACCCCCTATGCCATCTGTTACCCAGCGTCAGGAGAGGGGCTGGTCTCCTCATTGGCCTCTTTTCCTTGGTCTTAACCCGTGCAAAACTACCTTTCATGCAATAGCCCCAGGAACCTTTCCAGAGCAGGGGGCGGTAAACTTTTTCTCTAGGGATGGATAACAAATATTTTAGACTTTACAGTCCTTATGTGCTATGTTGCTGTTGGTCAGCCCTACTGTTTTAGTGGGAAAGCAGCCACAGATAACAAGTTAAGAAATCATTATGGCTGTGTGCCAATAACATTTTATTTCCAAAACCTGTATTTATAGATTTGGCCCATGGGCTACAAGTTGCTCACTCCTGCTCTAGGTCACAAATCTGCCTCCATCACCCTCCCGCGTACCGCTCATTGGCTCCTCATCCCCGAAAGGAAAACTCGGCATTCCTTAGTGTGACATTCAGGTTCGCTCCCTTCCAGCCCACTGCCTCCTTCTCTTCCCTTACCTCTTTCACTTCTCACCACACCCAGCGCTTCTACTTTTCATCTGGCAATTGGAACCACACGACGGCTCCCAAAATACCTTGCATTATTTCAGAACTGCCCTGCCTGCTGCCTAGAATGATCTCTCCACCCAGAGCCTTGTCAAACAAACTTTCCTCCAAAACCTGCTCAGTGTCAGCTGTCTGAGGCTTTCCCTGCTCCTCACCCCCATGTGTGATCACCGCCTCCCTGTTTCATTTCTGTACCTATTTCTGTACTATTACTGCTTCTCTAAGTATAGTGTGAACTCCTTGAGAGCAAAACCCACAGCAGATAACATCTTTGAATTCCCAGCACCTAACAGTGTTTGTCATGGAACAGATGCTCATAAATATATACTACTAACATGAAGTGCCATTTAAGTTGATTTTTTTAACGGCGTAATTGAGATGTAATTCACCTACCATACCCTTCACCCATTTAAAATGTTCAAGTCAGCAGATGTTAGTGTTTTTCAGAGATATGTGTACCCATCACCATGGTCAATTTTAGAGCATCTCATTGCCAGAAAGAAGACCTGTGCCCTTCACCTATCACCTGCTTCTCCTCCCACTCCCCTTCCCTACTCCCCTCCCCCACTCCTGCTAGTCTACTTTCTGCCTGTATGTGCCAATTCTGGATATTTCATATAAGTGGAATCATATATATGGCTTCTTTTATTTCACCTAATGTTTTCAAGCCTTGTTTATGCTGTGGCACGTGTGCATACTTCATACCTTTTTACTGACCCTTGTATGAATAGACCCCATTCTGCTTCTCTGTTCACTGTTGATGTACATTTTGGTTGTTTCCACCTTTTGGCTCTTATGAGCACTTATGAATAGTGCTGCTATGAACATTTGCATGCACGTTTTTGTTTGCACATCTGTTTCCAGTTCTCGTGGCTGTATAAATAGGAGCAGAATTGCTGGGTCATGTGGCCATTTTATGTTTATCTTTCTGAGGAATTGCCAAACTTTTCCGCAACGGCTGCACCATTTTACGTTCCCACCAGCAACATAGGGAGGTTCCCGTTTCTCCACATCTTCACCAACACCTACCTTTTCCTCACTTAAAAAAAATCCTAGCCATCCTGATGTGTGCTAAGTGGTATTTCGTTTAAGTTTTGATTGGTGTTTTGCCTGGTGACTAATGAAGCCGGACATCCTTTCAGGTGTCATTGAGCATTTGCATATCTTCTTTAGAGAAATGTCTGTTCAAGTCCTGTGCCCATTTTAAAATTGGGCTGCTTATCTTTTCCTTACTAAGTTACAGGAATTTTTACATGTTCTGAATACTAGAGCCCTTTCTCAGATACATGTTTTCTCCCAACTGTACGTTGTCTTTTCACCTTCTTGATAGTGTCTCCTTGTTTCTCAGTTCACATCACATTTACTCAGCATCTCTTCTAGAACGGACCCAGGAGATTGAGATTATGTGCCCTCTAGGGGGTTCACAGTCTTGAAAGGGAGACAGACAAGCAAATAGTATAACAAATGCTTAATCAATATGCCTTTTTCTACCCCTACCGCCCTCGTTCATGAAACATCTTAATAGTGCCTTCTGGTGCACAAAAGTTTTAAATTTTGATGAAATACAATATATATATTTTTAATTTGTTGCCTGTGCTTTTGACGTCATATTGAAGAAACCATTGCCAAGTCCAAAGTCATGAAGATTTACCCCTATGTTTTCTTCTACTAGGTTTATATTCAGCTTATACATATAGGTGTTCAACCCATTTAAAATTTTTGTGAAGAGCGTGAAGAAGTCCAACTTCTTTCTTTCTTTTTTTTTTTTCAAGATTTTATTTTTTATCTAGTTGACAGAGAGAGAGAGAGAGAGAGAGAGTGCAGGAGCAGGGGGAACTGCAGAGGGAGAAGCAGGCTCCCTGATGAGTAGGGAGCCTGATGCGGGACTCAATCCCAGGACCCTGGGATCATGACCTGAGCCCAAGGCAGATGCTTAATGACTGAGCCACCCAGGTGCTCCCCAACTTCTTTCTCTTACATGTGGCTGTCCAGTTGTTCCAGCATCATTTTTTTATAGACTTCTTTCCGCATTGAATGGTCTTTGTACCCTTTTCCAAATGAAGTAATCATAAATATATGAGTTTATATTACTAGACTTTCAGTTCTATTCCATTGATCTATAGGTCTGTCCTTGTGCTAGTACCACACTGTCTTAATAACTATTACTTTGTATTACCTTTTGAAATTGGGAAGTGTGAGACTTCTCACTTTGTTCTCCTTTCTCAGAATTGTCTTGGTTATTCTGGATCCCTTAGAAACCCACATAAATTTTATTATTTTTTTTAAAGATTTTATTTATTTGACAGAGAGAGACAGGAGCAAGAGAGGGATCACAAGCAGGGGAAATGAGAGAGGGAGAAGCAGGCTTCCCGCCTAGTAGGGAACCCAATGAGGGGCTCAATCTCAGGAACCTGGGACCATGACCTGAGCCCAAGGCAGATTCTTAACAACTAAGCCATCCAGGTACCCCTGAAATTCTACGTAAGTTTTAGAATCACCTTTTCAATTTCCATGAAGAAGTCATTTGGGATACTAATAGGGATTTTGATGAATATGTAGATCAATTTGTATTCTCATCTTAATGACAGACATTAAGTTTTCCAATCCATGAATATGGGATATTTTTCCATTTATTTAGATCTTTAATTTCTTTCAACAATGTTTGGTAGTCTTCCTAGGATATAGCATGTCTTTTGTTAAGTTTATTTCTAAATATTTTATTCTTTTTGATGCTAGTGTAAATGGGATTAGTTTTATAATTACATGTTTGGATTGTTCTTTGAATGTGAATAGAAACAGTTAACTTTTGAAAATTGATCTTGTATCCTGTAACCTTGTTGAACTCTTATCAGTTCCAATAGTCTTTTAGTAGGTTCCTTTATTTATACACACACACACACACACACACACACACACACACACACACACACATTGGATAGATTCTTAAACAAAGAGTAATAGGTGTTCAGGAGGTGGATATGTGGAATTCTAGAACAGGGAACAGAAAGTGGCAGGGAAGTATGGAAGCAGGTGTCTTCTGGGAACCACGTGCCCTCAGTCAGAGTGGCTAGAGCTCAGGGTTGTGGGTGCAGGTCCTGCTAAAGAGAATGGAGGCATCCTGTAACCGCCAGTGGGAGCCATGCCAAGCTTGGAAATGCAGTAAGAATATGAGAATCATTCCCAGAAGGAGGCCCAGCACCACTGACACTGTTCCAGTCCAAAGGTAGCTGGGAAAGTCTGCCTTCCTCAGTAAGGGCAAGAACCTGTAGGCCTGTGTGTTTATGCCACGACTCTGCAGATGCCATTCTCTCCAGTAATGATCATCAGTGACACAGAACCAGCTGGCACTGTGCAGCTGGGCCCGGCCAGCTTTGGTGATGTGGCGGCCGGTGCCTGCTGCTCTTATTCCCTAGACTTCTGGAAGGGAGCCAGTGCTTCTGTGGACAACAGAATCCCAGATGACAGGCCCTTAACAAACTTGAGAACAGTGCTCCTACCCCCTCCTCGGTGTATCCAGATATTTCTGGACAAGCCAAAGATGCGGCTGTGGTCTCTGCGCTAGCTGCTCCTTCCCTTGCTGGCCCCGCAGGGTCTAAGTCTCATCTGAGGGGCACAGGCCTGAACAGCTGACTGTTGGCTGAGGGTGTATCACGTGGATGAGAGCTTGGTCTGGCAGCCAGGGGAGACCACAGAAAGTGGACAAAGCCAAGAGTGAGTTCTGCTGGGACTCGCCCTACCTGAGGCATGGGGGAAGCTAAGTAGGAGGTGCCTCCTTGGCCACTTTCGAGGGGCCATCTCTTTGAAAACCTGGTTTGTATGTGCCCACTAGCCCAGAACTCCCTCCACCTCCAGCCCAGTAGACTCTTCTCACGGGCACTGCAGAGCCCCTCCCGGACAAACCCTCCAGGAATTTGCCTGTAGCAGGTCGCATCCCCAATGACACTTCCTGCCCTAAAAACACAACGATTAAATTTTCAAGTTTTCTGGGGGAAAAAAAGGGGGGAGAAGATTAAAACTACCTTGGTTTGCAAACATTATCTTATATGTAGAAAAATTCTAAAGTGTCTACAAAAATATGTTAGAACTAATAAACAAATTTAGTAAAACAAAACAAAACAAAAAACCCACAAAAACACAATGTGTTTGTAGTGATTGGATTGCTGACCAAGTCTGCATACCATTCTGGCTCTGGCATCTGTTCTCCCCTTCTAGAAGGTGCAGAAACTCAGACCAGTTTGGCTACTGATCGTTAGCTCTGGGAAACTGTGTGTCTAGAGTGGGGGGAAAGGGGAGATGGTTAAAAGCTGTTATCCACGTGTTGGGTGATGGGTGAATCCCTCCTGGGATTTTTTTCCAGGTTCTTGGTGATTTTATGTAATTGTAATAGTCACCACTCATGGAGCATTGCCATGAGCCCGTCACCGTCCTGGGCCCTCATTACCTCCTGTGCAGCCCACTAAGATGGCAGGGCCCTTCCCTATTCGCAGAAGCCAGATCTGAATCTGAGACCACTCTCAGAGGCCAACACCCTGTTCTTTCAATTATTGTATGTTCTCCCTTATCGAACTAGGTCTTCCTTTTTTTAGGGGCTAGAGATGGGTTCCTTTGGACCTGAGGGGCGTCTTGGCCTCACACGGTTCCCGCTGCCATTATAACAATACTGCCTTCAAGCAGCAGCCCTGAGTTTGGATGGTTTTGGCCTCTCTCTATGGGCTATGTGCTGTAAAGATAAAATGACGTCTCTTACAGACGCTGTGTATACTTGGCTTTCCGTTTCTGGTCCGGTCCGAGAGCCTCCACTAGGAACACTTGGAGAGTTAGAAATTGTGGCTTCAGCCTCCCCAGGAAAGAGCCTGGTTAAAATGAGAGTCCACCCAGAGCCAGAGGTGGACTGTGGGGAACCCCAGTTGATCACAACACATCCTGCCTAACAGAGGCCTCTTTCTGGGGGATGAAAAGAAAAATTTAGCTTTATATGCTTCCCTTCTCACCATTTCCCTGTGCCCTGAACATTCCTGCTCTGTGGCCAGAAATAGACAGGACGGAGGTGGAATCTTTGGCCAGGGGCCAAACGGAGACCAGCCCTGGTCTAGCCTGGTGGCAAAGTCTGCATTCTTGTCTGAGGTGGTTCAGAAAAGCCCCACCGTCCCCCACCGCTTCCCTTATTCTCGGAGCACACCCCATTCACCAAAGGCAGCCTTCTTCCACAAAGGAATGTGTTCCCTGTGGGGCCAGAAGCAGCTCCGGGACCGCAGCTGGGGTCACCTCCCTGCGGTGCGCCCTGGGCCATGAATGGGGACCATTCATTGCTCCTGCTGATCCAGCAGGAATCCCAAGCCGTGAGGGTCTGATGAAGGAGACAGCCCCCACCCAGCCCCTTGACCCCATATCTGAATGCCGACATCTGGCAGTGATGTTCAGCGGAGCATTCTGTCTGGGCGAAAGAATTCTGCTGAGTTCTGTGCTCCTCTGTGCCCCCTGCATCGTAGGCCACTGCTCCTGGCTGGGGACTGGTACCCCTGTTTATGGGACGCTTTCCATATGGAGGGGGAAGGCCTCTTCCTGAGAGCTGCGGATGACAGGAGGACAAGATGAGAAGCCAGGGCTTGGAGTAATGATTCATTTCCTTTGCCTACTCAGGAAGGGCCTAGAAATGCCAGGGCCAGTCATGCAAGCCCCAGACAGTCCTGTTGGTGGGCAGGCAGAGGGGGCACCGTTGAGAGGATCAGCTTGTGTAAGAGCAGTGCTTTCTGCTAAATGTACTCCATACACATAGGGAATGGTGTTTACAATGTGCCCCCCCACCCCCCAATCTGTGTGTGCCTTTGTTACTGACTGGGACTCAGTTGGTCCCATGGGGCATTTCTTCACCGGGTGCCACAAAGTGAGGCACCCGTGGTAAGAGGCCATGGTTCGTCATATTGTTTAAGGCTGCCCTAGGGAAGTTAATAGCCACTTGACTTTTTAGAAAATATTTTTTAGGCAGGCAAATTCTGTAGCACAGAATACCCTTGTCAGGTAGGTGATGGAGTGATTCAGATGGGATTGCTTCTAGGGGAAGGAAAACATTGGAGTGGCCCCAAGCCTCCTTGAGACTCAGAGATTTCTTTGGGGTAGGCCTTTCATATAGTCTTTGCCAGGCAGAATGATTGAGCTGTCAAAATAGTAGCCTAAGAAATGTACCCTGGAAATTCCAGTTGTACATTTTCTCCTTTGTCTTTTGGAGCCCTGCTTGGTTAAAGTTAAGTAAAAGATTTTCAAATATTTATCCATTACAAGAATAATGCCACTCTTGGAATCCTAGAAATCAGTGTCTCTAGAATGTACTGGAAAGTTCCTCAGGTGACATATGCTTTGAAGCTAAAGATATCCTCAAAGAATGATGTTTATCAGACTACTGAAGAAATTCTGTTCATGATCAGATGAGAAACTTAACAAGATCCAGGTTTAGAAACCGTTTCTCTCTTCCCGACCATGCCCTTAGCCCCAACGAGACCAAGGAGCATTGGATGACTTAGACCCCGCTTAAAAGTCTTCCTTGCAGACACTACAGACTCCCCGGAGCCCACCTTCCCATTGAACTTCACATGAGGTAGCACTTCCCTACCTTATACAGCATGCATGAAGACCCCTACAGATTTTGGTAATTAAGCTTTTCTCCAATATCATAGATTCTTTGGAGCAAATGTACATTTCTGGTTTTCAGCTGAGTTGTTCCAATTCAGGAGGAACTACCTAAGCCCCTCCTTGGGAGTTACCAGTTCCCCCAAATTTGAAGATCAAAATTAAATACAACCATTTCCAAAATGCAGCTTAGCTGTGGTTGGTACTTAACACCGCCTGGCCCGAATCTAGTAGGCAACACCTGTTTGAACCAAAATACTCTACCTGGTATTTTTGTCCACCTACTGTGGATCAGGAACTTAAGAAATATGATCTTTGCTTTTATAACAATCCTGAAAAGTTGGCATTTCCTGTTTTCCCTTTAAAAAGTTGCTTTTATGTACACATCACTTCCGTTTTATGGATGAAATGCAGAGACTTGGAAAATCTCAGTATGCCTGAGGTCACAGAGCTAGGAGGGGGAAGTGAGATTTGAAGCCTGTTCTGCATGCTTCAAACCTCTTCCTCCATGCTGTGTGCTGATCACAGAGAGGTGGGAATCCAGCCAGCCTGTTCTTCATGGGGAAAGAACGAGCAGGCTGTCTGAGTGGCCTACTGCATGCAGGGGCTGCCCAAGGCGAGCGGAGTCTGGCTGACGTTTGTTGGGAATGCCTGGGACCTTCAATCCCAGGGATGTAAAGGAATTCTTTCCCTACCGCTCCCAGATACCCGCTGGGGGCCTAGAGTCTCTTGTTGGCCAAGTTTATGCTAGTAGTACCCATTGTGTGAAAGTCGTATCCTCCAGCAGATTGAACTCAACATAAGACTGTCCTCAGCTGCTTTGCCGAGAGCCAAGTGAGAACGTATTAGGAGAGATGATTTACCACTTTCTGATAAGCCATGGCCACCGCCAACTTTTTTTCTGGCACACGCTGGCTCTCGTTCCTGTTAGTCACAGACTGCCGTCCGTGGGCGTCTTGCCTTGAACTCTCTGCAGATGGCCCACTCCCGAGCTAAACTGTGTAAATAATGAGGACCATCTGCTACATTACCTTCAGTCTAATGGAGTTAGTCAGATGAGGATGTCAGTCAGATGAGGTTTTAACAGAATACTCTCCAAGGTGAGCTTCCCCCTTGTGAGCTTTCCTCGGCTTGCCTGGAGAGGGTTGCTGAAACCTGCTTGAGCTTGCTTTTTGTAAGCTGCAGAAATGTTCTGCAGACCCAGCTGGCCTGTGTTCTGGGTCGAGGATGCTTTTGGAATTTCCATACTGGGTGGTGATGCGTCCTCACTGGTATAAACCCTTATTGGGCCATCAATGACCGGGGAGATCTTCAAAGGTGAATGCTGAAAATAGTTCTTCCTGTTGCCAAAAACTTCCCCAGCTGGGGTAGCAGATACTACATTTGATCAGGGGTCTCCACCATTTTTTTTTATTTTATTATTTTTTTTTACGTCTTTAGCAGGATAAAATTTCTGACCGGGACTGATAGAGCAGGTGTGAGGAGGAGGTACGTTTCTTCCATCCATCCAAATGTCATCGAATGTCCAGAAAGATAGGGGTGCCTGGATGGCTCAGCCGGTTATGCATCTGCCTTCCACTCAGGTCATGATCCCAGGGTCCTGGGATCAATCCCCGTGTCTGGCTCCGGCTCCGGCTCCTGCTCTGCTCTGCGAGAAGCCTGCCTCTCCTTCTCCCTCTGCCTGCAACTCCCCCTGCTTATGCTCGCTTGTTCTCTCTCTCTCTGTGTCAAATAAATAAATAAAATCCTTTAAAAAAAAAAAAAGCCCAGAAAGATAAAAGAAAAATTTACCATATTGGTTTAGGATTAGGTGCCAGTAAAGTAAGAGACATAGTGCTCTTCTCTTTGTTTTACTGAAATTAAAATCCAAGATTTCCTTTGCTTTTCTTTGTCATCATTTGGAGCCTACTACATTTCTTGGTGAAGCTCAAATCCTTTAGCCCAAAAGCAGTCTTCTCAAGCAAATTGGTCCCTGGGCAAGGCTGTGTATACCTGTATACCGTAGGTATACTGGAATGCACAGGTCTCAGCCACAGAGATAAGAACGATTAGTGACTAAACCTATCAGCTCTGGTCTCTGGCTGCCTAGATGCAAATCCCCACTTGATCACCTTTTAGCTTTGTAACCTTAGGAAAATAACGTAGCCTAAGTCGGGATGCTGATCATACTGTCTCAGAGGGCTTCCTGGAGCTGAGCCATCCAATATGATAGCCACCACCAAGTGGGGCCGCCAAGCACCTGAAATGCGCTTGACCCAACTGAGATATGCTGTGAATGTAAAGTACTCACCAGATTTCCAACACTTAGTACAGAAAAAGAATGTAAAGTATCTTACTAATAATTTTACATTGGTTCCATACTGGAATGATGATATTTGGGGTATATTGGGTTAAATAGAATATATCATTAACATTAGTTTCACCTATTTCATTGTACTTTTTTAATGTGACTACCAGAAAATTTTTAATCACATCTGTGGCTCACGTTACGTTTTTACTGGGAAGTTCTGGTCCAGAGAATTAAATTGGTCTATACCTGTAAGGCACTTTTCACATGGTAATTGATACAGAATGAGTGATCAATAAACACAGGGTTTGCTTATTATTATTTTTTAATCCAGCTTTTTCTGTTAACAGAATCCCACCTTCAACACCAGCCGGTGTAGTGTCTAGGTTTCTGTATAAAAGCAGAGGTCATGCTTTTAGAAGAAGGTGGGGAGGAGGGCAAATGGGTACATAGAACGGGCAGAGAATAAGAAAATTTTACATGTCCCTGGGTGGGGGGACAAGTGTGGAATTGCTCACCACAATTTTTATACAGCAAAATGACCAGACTCCCAAAGGTGAAGCACGTGTACCTCTCGGCAACTTCTAGTGTCATGTTCTGCTAAAAGATGGAGCCTGTTGAGCTGCCCCGAAGCTTTTTTTCTGCTTTCCTTCCTGGGGTTGGCACCTATTTGGAAATGGCCTCAGAAAGGCACTGGCATATGCTCGGCTTGAGGTGATGCCCAGCCCCCACTGGCTTCCTGAGCACAGCTCACCGTGTTGTTGGAGGCTAGCCCGGAAAGCAGAAGTAGCTGGAGCTGGCTTCTTCGAGGAGGTGGGTTTTAAAGAGTCACCGTGGGGCTGTCATGGGTACCCTGCAGACACCGTTCTCCCCTCTGAGTGTCGGAAGAGTTCACTGCCTCAGACCTTCATGAACCCTTAGGGTGTCGAGTTCAGCAGGTGGTTGGGACTCCTGCTTTGAGGGCTAACACATGTGGACAGTGAGTCAGCACACCATCCAGGTGTGATGAGTTGGGATTGTGCCTTCCTCTGCCTCTCCTAGATCCCACCTTACAGCCTGTGACTCTTATCTAGATATCAGCACTGATGATCTGGGATGGTGAGATTTTAGAATCCCTGGGGATCTTTATCTCCCATAAATCACCCCAACGTCTGCCTACCGCCTTCACTACATGTGAATTTCAGATGTAAGCAGGCACCTCGGGCGGCTCTTCTGAAGGGCACGGGGAAGGTCCACCCACTCAGGAAACACCCTGTTGCCCTTCCTTCCAACATTGTACAATATGTAAGATTCGACTATTGGAATTCACATCTAGGCGTTCCTGTTACAAGTGCCCTATCCTCAGAAGAGTAATTAACTTATTCTTTAATGGGTTACCTTCCTAAAGACGATAATTTCATAAGGTATGAATTTATCACCTTGCT
>ML098262.1:0-14341 GCA_003697995.1 Taxidea taxus jeffersonii | reverse complement strand
TCCAGTGCAATTAGATCAGAAGAAGAAGGCAACGTGGGCAGAGTGTGAAAATATGAATAGGAATTTTACCTACTCACTCAATGAATATTTGCTGAGTACCCACAATCGGGGTTCTGAGTTGGCAGGAAGGAAAGAAGAAAACTAACATGAATGAGTCTGTGTCTTGTGCTGGGAATTTTTACATTGTTTCATTTACTCTACACACACACACATACACACTGGAAAGTTATTTCCATAATCCAAAAAGGAAATTCAGGCTCTTAAAGTAAATTGTCCCCAAATCAAGAGTGTGGTGAAGGCAGAATTCAGACATTTGTATTCTTATTCCAAGATGCCCAACCGACCTCTCCAGGGAACAAGTGCTTCCAAAAGATACCAGAGGAAGGGTTGTCGAGAGGCAAGACGACCCACACATCGCGAGATAAGGGAGCCAAAGGCCCCCCCTCCCATCCACTTTACTTGAATGGCTCTTTGACCTATGATCATAGAAGAGAGCTTGTTGTAAAACCACCATGGAGAGGCGTATCAAGTATCTGACAGCAATCTGATCCTATCAGTGGATGTGGATAGAGCAGCGTGGAACAGAGTAGATGTGCACACGGAGGGGTGGTGGGGCATGTGTTTGGAGTGGGCTCAGCAGCAGAGCACTGGCTGGACTAGTGAGAAATCCAGGGAGGAAGCAATACTGAGGTCTAGCAGTGGAATCAAGACCAGGGTTCTGAGAGGGAGGGGATCAGCTCTAAAAAGACTGACCAGAGCTAGGCAGGGAGCAAAACTCAACCCATAACAACAATAGTCTCACCTAAGACATTTAGGACCTTGGTGGATTCATAAAATCTGAGAACCAGGAAGTTCTTAAAATCGCTTGTTCCGTTCCTGGGATGGCAAATGCCCAGCAGGCAGGCCGCTGCCCTCCCGCCCCGCTCTGTGTTAGTCCTCACAAACCCATGCCTGCCTTCCTGCCTCTTACTCTGTCATGATACTGCTTAGCTCCCTAGATTGCCACCACTAGCCTGGTGAATGTGACATGCAAGTCGACCTCTGCTTGCCTTCCCTGTGCTAGCGCACCCTCTTTTTGGCACAGATGAGGGACTGGAGGCTTGGTGTGGCAGGGACTCAGACAACAGAAAAGACTGAGAGCCCGAGCTCTTGTCATTGCGCCTGGCTGCATCTTGGGGTCCAGCAGGATGGTTCCAGGTCCTCTGCAAGCTGGCCTCAGCCAGGAGCTTAGTACCTAGCCGGGAAACGAAACCAGGACAGACAGGGACAGAAAAGCGGCATCCCAGTATAGGAGACAGAATTGGAAGCCAAGATACCCAAGGTCAAGAAAAGGCTCTGCCAGTTACTAACCATTGGCCATGGGCCAATCCAGTAAACCCTTGGTCTGCGTTTCATTCATCTATAAAGTGAAATGAGATGGACTTGCTGACTTGATGGACTGGCTCTGAATTCCTCTCCTGCTCTGAAGTTCTGCCCATCCATCCTTTTGTTCCAGCACCTTCTAAACACTGTGTTCCAAATGCCACCTCCTTCTGTCCCTGCAGGGATTGCTGATTTCCACACCTATTGCTTTAATTATGGAGTTTGCTCTAGTCCAGACTACCCCAGGTTTTCTTTCCCTAATTCTTCTTCCCAGCCCTGCTCAAGGCTGTCCTCCTCCCAGAACCTCTCCCGACCTTTGTACTCAAGTGGGAGGAGTCCTGGATTAAGGAAGCAGGAGCTGCAAATTATTCCCTGCTCTTGCTCCCTTAGCCAAGTGACCCCGGACCAGGCCTTTCCTTTTAAAATGGCCTTGCATGGTCTCTTCTGGAAAAAACCTTCTCTGATTTTGTTCTAATTCACACAGACTTCTTACACCCATAACTCTTAACAGTCCCCTAATCTGGGCCCACTTATTTAAAACTTGAATAAATTCTCATCTTATAGTTCTCCCATTCCAGAGAGATAGGACTGGCCCAAGAGACAATGGGAGGAAAATGAGGGCAGAATTGATAGTCCAGATGAGGAGATAGGACCCACCCCACAAGAATGTGAGCACCTCCCATTCCTTAGGTTTCTCCCACGGCAGCTAGCTCCACACTGAGTACATAATAGGTGCTCAGTTAAATACTCAAGGGTAATGATACTACTTTTCATTAACATAGCACAGTTTATAAAGATTCCCTGTGCTAAAAGGAACTGAGTAAGGAGATGAAGCACAGGAACCAGGAAGTCATACAGGCTGTCCCTCTGTTCTTTTTTTTTTTTTTTTGAAGATTATTTATTTATTTGACAGAGAGAGAGAGAGAGAATCACAAAGAGGCAGAGGCAAAGAAGCAGGCAGGGGTGGGGGAAGCAAGCTCCCTGCTGAGCAGAGAGCCCAATATGGGGCTGGATCGCAGGACTCGGAGATCATGACCTTAGCCGAAGGCAGAGGTTTAACCCACTGAGCCACCCAGGCGCCCCATCCCTCCATTCTTGCAGGAAAAGAAGGGAGGGCTTGTTTTCTGTACCCAAACTCTTTAACTGTCACCTCCTCCGAGAGGAAGAAGCCACAGAGGGAGCCATACTACAGGCGCTACCAAAATTCAGTCCCAAACCCTGCAGTTGTTCAGTAAGAAAATGACATTTTACGCCCACTCTAATGATCCTTTCTGGAAGAAGCATGTGTGCCCTATGAGACGTTATTTACATCAATGGCCGAAAGCAGAGGGAGCCTTGCCTGTTTGAGGTTTGATGCTGTCACCCGGTCCTTGGACTTCTCACAACTGGGAATTCACACAAGGCACTTAGAACAGAGGAAAGTAATGGCTTTGGAGGAGAGAGCTGAGTTTGGGGAAGACAGCTCTGGCCATGATGGGGCTCCTGCCTCCCAGAGAAAAGTGAGGATAAGGTAATCAGGTTTTTCCTCTGCTTTTATCGTTCTTCTCATTGGCTGAATACATTTCTCTCACAGGTCCCGATGATGTGTCTATTTTACAGAGAAAAAAACACTCAAGAAGGGGCAATGGTGTTCTAGGGATCACTGAGCTCTGCCAACTTAACTATAATCTCAGAACTTCTGGCCGGTGCTCTGTTCCAGCCCCTCTGTGAGGTCTGTTGTTTATATAAGTAAAACTGCGACTCTCTTCACCATCTGGAAGAGAGTGCTGGCCTGGTTTCTGCCCTCGCCCTCCCCTCTTCCAGGAATGAGGACAGGTCCACTCTGAGCCAGCTGTACTCTGTCATTACCCAAATCTTCTAAAATAAGGACTCGTAACGAGCGCCAGGCACTGCGCTAAGCCGGGGGTCCATGTCCTGTGCCTGATCACCAACGGCACCGCCCCCACCCCGGACACACACGTGGGCAATGCGAGCAGAGAGGGGATACCTGCTCCCACGGAACCCGGCACGCCCCAGCCCAGCCCAGCCCACCCGGGCCTCACCAGGCTCTGGTGCCCCGAGAGGCCCGCAGGAGGCAGAGGGGCCCCAGAGGGTCAAGGCTGTGGGGTCAGCACGCGGTGCCCACCCTTCCCTGCCCTCCTGGGACCCTGGTCACCCGAACACCACGCCTCATGCCACCACGAGTTCACGTGTGCGCCCCTAGCCAGGCCGCGTGCCGCAGCGGGGGCCTGCCCCCAAGGACTTAGGTGGCCCAGGCCCCTGATGGGCTGGGAGGGCGGCCGCCTGGGGCAAGAGCACTGAGGTTGACCCAGAGCTCGCAGGCCCCGCCCGCTGTCCCCAGCTGGGACCCGAACTTCCCAGAGGCGTCCTGTCCATCTATGTCCTCCCCACATGCTGCTCCGTTCCACCCGCAGCATCAGGGGTGTGGGGAGCCCCAGGCTGACAGCGGTGGCCAGAAACCAGGGGACCGCCCTGGACGGATTCCCTGCGGGCCGCCGTGCTCCAGGCAGCTGGGCTCTCAGGCGGAGGAAGGGCTGAACCCAAGCTCAAGTGCAGGGCATTTGGGAAGAGCAGGCCAGGGACCTCGAAGAGGGGCAACGTGAGGGAAGACCGCAGGGCATTTTGCTCTGCGCCCACCCAGGCTTTGCTTTGGGGCTGTTCGGATGCCAATGAGAAAAATGGATTTTACAAAGTGGTAAGGGAAAGATGAGCATTCAGAGAAAAGGGGATAAAAAGCATGGAGAGGGGGCGCCTGGGTGGCTCAGTTGGTTAAGCGACTGCCTTCGGCTCAGGTCATGATCTCGGGGTCCTGGGATCGAGCCCCGCATCGGGCTCCCTGCTCACTGGGGAGCCTGCTTCTCCCTTTCCCTCTACTGCTCTGCCTGCTTGTGTCTCTCGCTCTCTCTGTCAAATAAATAAATAAAAATCTTAAAAAATAATTAAAAAAAAACATGGAGAGATCATTAAAAAAAAAAAAAAGGAAAAAAAGAGGGAGGAAGAAAGGAAGAGAAAAGGAAAGAAAAAAAAAAAGCAGGTGGCCAAAAAGAATGGGGATGGGGGCACTCAACCTCCCCAGTAACAAAAGAAAATGCTAGTTAAAACAAGATACCCTTTTCTGCTTATCAGATGGAGAAAGGTTTGAAAACATGGTCATAGCTAGAATTTTGAATTTGTGAGGACATCTCCATACCACTGGCTGATGTCAGCTGACAGGCAGGGAGGGAGGTTAATAGAGTTTTGCTAAAGTGTTGACTTTTCCCCAGCTTTTTGACACAGCAATTTTACTTCTTGGAATTTCTCCCAAGACTCTGCAAAGTTTTAGCTACAAGGATATTCATTTCATCAGTGTTTATAGCAGTAAAAAAATTTGTGATAAGATTATCTAATTTAATGGTATTTGGATAAAAATCTTGTAAAAGAATATTTAAAGTGGCATAGTATTTGGAATGTACTCATAAATGTGAAAGTCAGTTTTACACAGCAAGTATGTAGAAAATTATTCCAGTGTTTTAAAAGATATATGTATGTACAAAAAAAGGCCGGAGGGGTTCATAACACAGTGTTGGTAATCATCTCCTCCATCAGTGATATTGTGAATTATTTTCTTCCTTTTACTTGCTTGCATTATCCAGATTTTCATCACCAGTTTGCATAAGTTTTGCATAGGAAAAAAAGCATAAAAGTTATTTTTGAAAGCAGAGGGAAGCATCTGGGTCTAATACTTTACAATCCCCCAGAGTAGGAAGCAGGAGGCCCCACAAACGAAGCAAAAAATTCAGGAGCATTTTTCTAGGAAAGATTTAGGAGTTGAACTCTGGCCATTCCCACAGATGGGAGAATCCAAGAAGACGGGTAGAACAGTGTGGAGATAGGCACATCCAGAGAGTAAGATTTCTTTTAAAGAATAAACCATTCAGGGGCGCCTGAGTGGCTCAGAGGTTTAAGCCTCTGCCTTCGGCTCAGGTCATGATCTCAGGGTCCTGGGATGGAGCCCCGCATCCTCATTGGGCTCTCTGCTCTCTCCTCAAAAAGAAGGGAGCCTGCTTCCCCTCTTTCTCTGCCTGCCTCTCTGCGTACTTGTGATCTCTCTCTGTCAAATAAATAAATAAAATCTTAAAAAAAAAAAGAATAAACCATTCAGAAGGAAAAAGTTTATACTCACTAATTCCTGGAAATGGGCCACACGGGGAAGCACCAGTGTTGGTCACAGGCAGAGGGAGCAAGGGGAAACCATGGGCAGAGCCTTTCTTATGACTGTCACAGGAAAGAATGGGTGAGGCCTAAGAAGCAGGTTAAGCAGGTTTAAGATGCCCTGGTCGAATAATTTCGGCTCACTCTGGGCCCAAGGGACTGTCTCTAGTTGTCTGGTCCCTGGCCCTGGAGTGATCAGGGCTAGTGGCCCAGATTATGAGATTTTGGTAAGGAGTTAGTTGGGAGGACAAGGATCTGGGTTGGTTAGTTTCCATATGAAAAGTACACTTGTGAGTTCTTTATCATCTCCAGGAATTAACTAGCCCTGGGAAGGTTCATTGTGTACAGCACAAACAAAATACTATTTTAAAGGAAATCAGAGAAGATACTCATTCTGATTACGGAAGAATTTCCTCTGCGCTACAAGGCCCTTCTAGCTGGGCTAAGAGTCCTATTGACACAAGACAGATTAACAGGAGAAAAATCAGATTTCATTTCATACATACAGGGAATCTACAGACATGGAAATTCCAAAGACAGGCAAAATGTGGTATGTATGTCTTCCTGAACTAAAGAAAGGGGGTGGGTATCTGGGACTTCAGAAGAAGGAATGCAATTCACAGGGAGATGAGAAAGAGTAAATGTTTGATAAACAAATGTTTGGGGGGCCACTCACACCCCTTAGAAACAACGGGACACACAGGACTTTGATCAAACCGGCCTTGCTAAGTTTCTTCTCTGTCCACCACACCCAGTTCATGTCCTACTGTCGTTCTCTATGGTGACAGCTCTCTTCCTGGAGCAGGTCTCTATCTGAATTCTTTTCAGGCAGTTAACAGGGGGAAATGAAGAGCTTTTCTGAATTCTACTGGGTTTTGATTGCTTTTCATTCAAAATAATCTTCATGCTAAAGCGGCCCATCTTGGGGTGTCCCACCTTTAGCCCCTCCAGGTCCATTGGAAAATGAGAATTTCCTTAAAGAATGGGAGGGCTTGTGACATATACTATTTGGAGGGAAGCTGGGCTTGGTGGAGGGGGAGAGAGTTGGGATAGGGACACATTGATCTAGGTGTAAAGCTTCAGCCAAGTAGAGGCTCGTATGACTGGACAGGTGACATGTGGAAGGTCTAGAGTGAGAGTGGGGAGAGGAGGGTGGTTGGAACTGAAGCCAAGAAAGTAGATATGGGCCAAAGTGTAGAGGCTTCTATGCCCCGGGCAGAATATATGCTGGTGGATTGTTGATGCCTTGGTAGCTTGGGATTTCTAGTTCTGGCTTTGCCTGCACAAATGTGCAATTTCAGTGGAGTCTTTAATCCTCCCGGGTTCTTGAGTTTCTCCCTTGTAGAAGAATCATGATCCCTGCCTTCTTCACCACACCTCGAGGTTTTAGTGAGCATAGCTGAGCCTGTGGGAGCAGAGGGGCTCTGATGGGAGGTGAGGGCAGGGGGACAAGCCACCCTGCTCATTTGCCAGGCTGTGTCCGAAGGGGGCTATTGCAGGAATCCCCGTGACTTTCTGACCTTGCTTGTGAGTCACAGGATGACGATGTGTGGATCTCCAGTGGATCTGGGGAGCCTTCCACAGTCCTCAGGCCTCTTCACCCCACACCCACGAGGGGGCAGTGGGCACTGTCCAGCCACCTGACAGCTTGGGGCAGTTTTCTGGTCCTTTCTTGATAGAGAGGTGCCTTGAACTGAATATGCTTAGCCTAACACTTTATACATGGTTCAGATAGAAAGTAGCACACTTTTAGCTTCCCCTTGCTGCTCCAGTTTTGCTTCTGGGTCCCCACATCCCAAGACCGCTTCCTCTGCTGGGAAATACCTGCAATCCTTTTAAGGTAGTAGTCCCTCTCTCTGGACCAGGACCCATGACCCAAGTATTTATCTCTTGCTATAATCCTCACTGTGGAATTCTTAGAGGTAGTTTCCACCTGGGAATGGTGACTACAATCTTGAGAATTTAAATTTTTCTTTAGCAAAATGTTCCTATAGTGCTTGTGATGTGCCTTTCATTCGATCTTCATGACACTTCTGTAAGCTAGATAGTATTATCCCCATGTTACAGATGGGAAACACAGAGAGACACAGAGAAGTTAAGAATTTGCCCGAGGTTGCACAGTGATTTGAACCCAAGCTGTCTGGCTCTAGGGTCTAGAGTAGCCCCCCTGCTCTGCTGACTGGTCCTCCCTTCCCCGATGACGGGCCACTCAGCCCCTCTCCTATTTGCCACCAAGAGCTTTATGCCTCCCCTCTGTGCTAAGAGCATGCTGGTCTCACCCCCTGCACCCTTCAGGGACAGAAGCTGTGAAAAGGGACAGAACCGTCCCGGGACATCACTGGCATCAGGACTGTCTGAGGCAGCTGCTTGCAGAAACCACCACTCAGCTAAGGACAGGTCCTGCATGAGGGCTGTTTAAGGAGACTTTACCGCTGACCTTCATTCAGCAACCTCACCTGGCTTGTGATCCCAAGTGCACGGTGTAATGAGATCGGGGGTGTGGGCTGGCAGCATGCTGGTGTGTCTGAGGGCCTGGATCCTGGGAGCAGAGCCCTAGGAGGGTTTACAGGTGTGTGCAGAGAGAACAGCAGCCCATGTTTTTCTGGCATTCTTCCTGGTGTCCTTTTCTGCATACGGAAGAGGCAATTTCTGTCTGGGTCAGCTAATGTCCTAACGGAAGGAGGACATCTCACATAGGAAAGCCCAGAGAGTGCACATGGGACTCCTTCCATGTATTATTACCTTAAGCTCCATACCTCACCAATGGCTCAGTCCCTGGAACCAGACCACCTTCTCGTTCAGTAAATATGTCCATGAACCTGTAGGGTTTACTCCGGGGGAGCCAAAGAAGAATGAGCTACAGGTCCTGCCCTTGAGAAGTTTGTAACCTACATGGGACATAGAAGTGTCTGGAAAGGTTGAGAAGTGTGTCTAGATGATGAGCCCAGCTCAGAAGAAGAGAAGCCTGGAGGCTGCTTCAATAAGGATATGGCATGAAGGACGCGGGAAGCCCTGGGGAATCAGCTGTACAGAAGTGGGGAGGAAGAGGAAGAATGTACTGGTGCCTTCTGCTTGCCCTTTCCACCTGCTGCCCTCCTTCCCCCCCAGCCCCTGTGCCCCAAGAGGCCTACCCGAACAGACTGCACCAACATGCTTGACTTCGGGCAGGACGGTGGGCTTGCTCAGTAGGAGACCCCAGAAAGAGAGCAGGAGACCAGAAGAGAGGGAGGTCCACTGTTTATCCCTCCTGCTCCCATGGCTGTGGTTTGACTTTGAGACTCTTCCCTTGAGCCACAGCTCCAAACACGGGACCTTCTCAGCTTGGCTGTTCTCTCCGGTGCTGGCAAGCACTCCCTCCCCAGCCTCTCACGCTGGAGGGGAAACAGCTCTCCTCTATTGCTAGCCCCGGGTATCATGCTCTTTCCTTCGTTCCCCTGAACCTCGCTCACATCGCTATAGATCGTCTTTTTAAAAATTCTGCTCGAGGGGAATCTGGGTGGCCCAGTCAGTTGGGCGTCTGCCTTCGGCTCAGGTCAGGATCCCAGGGCCCTGGGATCGAGCCCCGCGTCAAGCTCCCCGCTCAGCTGGGAGCCTGCCTCTCCCTCTCCCACTCCCCCTGCTTGTGCTGTCTCTCTCTGTGTGTCAAATCAATAAATAAAATATTAAAAAAGAAAAAAGAAAAGAACTCTACTCAAATGAAGTGTGGATGGGCTCCTGTGCCTGCCAGGAGCCCCAGTGAAAAAGACATTTCAGAGATAGGGCAAGGTGCATAGACAGAAGAGGTAGAAATTCACACATCTGTCGGCTGGAGTCAGGCAGGAGAAGGGAGGAGGTTGGGGTCCAGAAGGTGAAGAGCTTTCAGCACCAAGCTGGACGTTTTGCAGACCCCTGTAACGTGCATCCGTCCCTGTCTTCCAGGACACGCCTGCCTGTCGCCCCTCACCGCCCAGCACCCCCTCGTGCAGGTCCTCTATTCAGAAGACGGGGATGGAGAGGCGTGGAGGCTGGGGCCTCGGCAGGTGTCTGGTCTTGCTGTTGCTGCTCCCGTCCCTGAGCCTGGCACAGTACGAGGGCTGGCCCTACCCCGAGTACTTCCAGCAGCCGGCCCCTGAGTACCACCGGCCCCAGGCGCCCTCGGACACGGTGAAGATCCAGCTGCGCCTGGCCGGCCAGAAGAGGAAGCACAGCGAGGGCCGGGTGGAGGTGTACTACAATGGCCAGTGGGGCACCGTGTGCGACGATGACTTCTCCATCCACGCGGCCCACGTCGTCTGCCGGGAGCTGGGATACGTGGAGGCCAAGGCCTGGACCGCCAGCTCCTCCTATGGCAAGGGGGAAGGTAAAGGCTTGGTGCTTTGGAATTGAGTGCTCATGTTGCTGGAAACCCCAGGAACAGTCCTGTGTGCGGTTGTGAGCCTGGTAAAGGAAGCTGCAGTTGCTGTCCAGTGTGAATTCCCCAGAATCCTGCACCTGGCCAGCCTCCTGGGTCTGGGGGGTAAGGTGGGAACAGATGGGTGCCTGGCGAGGGCATGGGCTCCAACCGTCCCGCTCCACCTGGGACTTTCCATGTGTTAGAGCAGGAAGTCTTGCGTCCTGGAAATGCCTCCTGGCTCGAGCGGACCGGTTGGTGACCCTCACTAAAGGCTGAAGTCCATCTGTACCCATGGCCCCCTGCACCCTGCCTGGGGGCCATGTGAGCGAGGGGATGGGGTGCCTTTCTTCCAGTCCCCCCTTTCTTGAAGGGGTGCCTTTTGCTCTTTCTCACAAAGGCTCCCCATAGGCCAATGTTCCCTGACTCTCCTGACCGCGCTATTCCTGTAACCTTCACACTGTTAACAGCAAGACGCTCTTCTGAGCTCGTCCGTGACAGGAACAGAGTTGATCTGGGTTTTTCACTTTGGTTGGGCTACTCTTTCTTCCCTTGTCAAGTTCAAGTCAATACATTTTGGGGCGGGGGGAGGTGTTTTGGTAAAAGCTTTGAGGGAGGGCTAGTATTGGTGCTCAGAACCAATTCGGGGTGGGGGGGCAGGGCTAACTCATAGTATTTTGGGTTAAGGCCTGGGCTAGAGTCTAGGACTCTAACCTTTAGAAGCCTCCCAAGTGATCATATATGTAGTCAGGTTTGGGAGTCATTGAGATACATTGTTATTAAGGTCCTTTCTAACCCTTGCTTTCTGTTATTCTAGAAATTATAGGAAAAATCTATATTAATCTAGAAATTACAGGAAATATCTACATATAGAAATCTACATCTCCTATGTGTGTTACTTCCGTGCAGTTGAATGTGCTCTGTGGGAGTAACCAGACCAAGAGACCACACTTAGAATGAAATGTTCTCTGAAGCTGACTTGGGGTTCCCTAGTAGTGGCAAGATTAAAGCAGCAAAAATGAGTTAAAAATGAGTTAGCAAAGGCTGGGCTTTTTTTTAGAGAGAGAGTTGGGGAGGCAGGGAGAGGCAGAGGGAAAGGTAGAGGGAGAAGCCCAAGCATGTTCTACACCCAGGGTGGAGCCCAACACCAGACTCTATCCCACAACCCCAACTGAAATCAAGAGTCAGACCTCAACTGACGGAGCCACCTAGGTGCCCTGCCGATGCTGGGCTTTTAAAGCCCACTTCCCTTGTTCTTTACAAAACTCTGGGCATGCTGAATGTCTGGGTGGCTTAATCCGTTAAGCATCTGACTCTTGATCTCAGCTCAGGTCTTGATAGCAGGTCATGAATTCAATTGAGCTCCACACCCAGCACGAGCCTACTTCAAAATGAAATGAAATGAAATGAAACTGAAAAACAAAAATCTCCAGACATGTCTCCACACTTCTACATCTTCATGTATTCCGCTGGCTGAGTGACCCAGGGTAACGTCAGGTTTATGTTTTCAATCCCAGACTCTCAAGCCTCGGTATTTTATAATACTTTCCAATGACTATGGGGTTTTTCCAGGGACCACTTTATTTTATTTCTACTATTTTATTTATTTTATTTCTACTCAGACTTAAACTTTACCTATTATTAGATTAGATGGGTGTGGGTTTTTTCCCCATTCCAGTTCACCTGCCCAAGTGTGGGCATGGGGTGGCCGGGGAAGTGGGTTAACCTGGCTCAGACTTTGCCCTTCAGGGAGGATGGTGGGAGAAGAGTTCAAGGGAGCAGCTGAAAACGCGGACCCTGGAGTCTGGGCTGGGTTAAGTCGGACGGTACTACATGGAGGACTTGTGGGGAGGGCTGTTGGAGTCACGGGTCAGGGTGGAAATTGCAATACAAGAAGGAGTGCTAGAAACATTTTGGGGGTTGGGTGGAGATGCAGATACACAGCAAACAGGTTGAAATGGACATTGGGAAGGGGTGCCATTGTTGGTAATGATGAGGTCTAAGCTACGACCGTGGGAGAGTGGCTGACATAGGGCCAGGGAAAGACGCTGCAGGGAGAAGCTAACAAGAGGCCAGAGGATCCTAGAACGGTCATCTCAGTGGATACTGAAACCAGCAGGACTTAGGGAAGGAGAAATATCAAAGATGAAGGGAGAAACAGATGGTAAAAAAAAATTGTGAACTGTCCTGTCTCCTGAACTTTGAGGATTATGTTGTCTGTAAAAAGTGATACTTGGTTTTTGCATCAGGAGAGGTCTGTTAGATATAAAGATATTTGAATTCTTCAGCATCAGGTTAGGATTCTTAGCACTGGGTACATGTTGGGCACTCAGTAAATATTAGCTGATTAATTCATTTCGATTGAGGACGGTACTGAAAACAGTCGGCAAGCAGTTGTTGACATAAGGAGCAGAGAATGTGACTGGTGCCCTGGGCTGTGCTCCTGGGAAAGGAGTTTAACCTGCAGGTTGGCTCTGTGCGTGCACTGGGACCACCGGAGCCAAGCTCTTACTAACTCCTCCTCTGACATACAGGGGGTAGTAAGGAAGCCCCAGGAGAGCACCCAGGCCCTCCCAGGCTTTCCAGCCTGGACTGTCAAGAGTTCTTTTCCCATAAAGCATCTCTAAGCTCAGGGAACTCATGGACCCTTCCAGAGGGTTCTAGAAGGGACTGCTGTTCTGTTTCTCACCCTCCAGATGGGTCTCACAGCAGCCTGAACCAGAGATGATTGCCCTCCCTGGCTTGTCTTCAGACCTAAGCTCAGATCTGATCCCTTCCCAGCTCCACCACCCCGTGCTGCCCCTCAACCCCCATTGTTCAGATCAGAGTGACAAAGCCAACAGATGACCACAGTGGGGCCCCAGAGCTTCCAACTTGAACTGTCCTGACAACACAGGGAACGCTTGGGCTTTCAGAGTTTCCTTTGTGATCTCTGTCTTCCAAATGGTTTGTGGATTGGTTGATACGTCTCTTCTTTGGTCAGGAGAAGCATTTCTTAGAGTGAATGACCGGACAGCATAGAATGAGGTTTGGTTTCTGATCGGCTGGCTCGTTGTGTCCCAAGTTAGAGCCGTGTCTACAATCCAAGTGCCACTTTCCTAGCAGCTCTGAAATGACGTCTCCTGAGCTGTGTGTGGCCCACTGTGCATCCTAACAGGAGAGAGCCAGAGCAAGGTCAGGACAGTGTCCGTGATAGTCAGGAAGCATACACAGAAACATAGTGTCATGGAATCAAGCCAAATTAGTGTATCATGCCTGATGATGCTCTCTCGGGTTGTGTAGAAATTTACACTTCCGCTGTCTACGAAAAATTACCTGGTGAGGGGCATCTGGGTGACTTGGTCAGTTAAGCATCTGTCTTCGGCTCGGGTCATGATCCCGGGATCCTGGGATCGAGCCCCACATGGGGCTCTCTGCCTACTTGTGATCTCTGTCTGTCAGATAAATAAATAATCTTTTTAAAAAAGATTAAAAGAATAAATCAGGCTGTAGAGCCTCTGCTTTGCAGCTCCTCGTGGTTCCTTCAGCTGCATGCTGGCTCGCTTCCCCTCCCCTTAGCCAGGGTGGTTTCTCTCATTGTGGATGGAATAAGGGCCCTGCTTCTTTTCACCATCTCTGTCCCTTCAGCAGCTTTGCCACAGAATGTTCCAGAGAGGCCCCCCTGCAAATGTGGAGGGCCTCTTCCATTGCTAGTACTTAGTAAGACAAACATTTTGTTGTCCAAGCAGCAACTGATTAGGAAGCATATGTTTCCGAGGAGCTTGATGGCTGGGAAGTGAGGCCAGATTGAGAAACCGGTTGGAAACCCTCAGCCCAGATGTTTTCAATCAGCTTGTTGTTCCCCACAATGCATCTGAGGCACTCTGGTTCGAGCCCTAACTGGCCATCCGTCACAGCAGACACGTCTCAGCAGGGCCCGGGAATTAGGAACTAGCCCCACGTCCTCCCTGACCTCGAAGAACCTCAGATTCTCCTCGGTTTCCCCGTCTCTACAATGGGAGTGTTTGTATCTACTTTTCTGTATCTGTTTTCCTTGCATCCTGGAAACAATGGGATTCCCTGTTTTTCTGATTAGCGGGAAGGAGGAAGGGAAAGGGGCTTGAGCATGTACTAGGCACATACATTATCTCATTGAATCTCCATGGTGACCTGTTTGTTGGGTATCCTTGTTTTCACTCCAGAAATGGGAAACAGACTTGGTTAAGTAGCTGGCCAAGTTGGTGGTGCCCAGGCCCGAGGCAGAGAGTCTGAGCCCTGGGTATCTGGCTCCATTATCCTGTTGAGGCCTGCCTGGAGCTTTAAGAAAAAGGAAACATTTGAGTTTGTTTCTCATTTTGTAGGGGCACTTACAAATATCACCCTCTGGAAGCCCTTTAGCACATGAAAAAAATGTGGTGAAATACACCTAACGCAAAATAC
>RCUC01113320.1:0-15562 GCA_003697995.1 Taxidea taxus jeffersonii | reverse complement strand
GGGAGAAATTTCATTGGGTGGAAAAGTAACCATAAGTAGAGATAGTGAATGAGAGAGCTCTAAATGTACAGCATTTTTAGAATAATGAATATAGTAATAAGGAGCATTTACTAATTACACTATCACTTATTAAATACTTATGTGTTCCCAGGCAATACTTGTGGTACTGGGTTGTGAAGATGAAAGTCAGAGTGCCTTTCCTCAGGCTCTGATATTTCTTGGGATTCTTGACAACAAAACAGTTCAAGTTAGTGATAGGAGGTGAGGTTAGAAGGGAAGGATTAGGGTGGACGTAATGTATTGCTTTTAACTTCTAAAGAGGCAAAGGATGTTTAGAATAATAAACAGAGAGTCTAATTACTTTAGATTAACTAGTAACCAAATGCATTCACAAATATTGATATTATTCAAATTAGCTTCATCTTACTGAAAAAAGATGCCAAATTTTTGTACCCTCCTGCTGAATAAATGAGAGGCATATGTATATTTTTCCAGAATCATGACTTATTCAGTTTATGGTCTAATTATTGGTTGAGAAGATAAGTAAATAACAAATTATCATATGAAAAATATGAGCCTGGGAGTAATTAATGCAATAAAAATAGATTCCTCAATATGTGAACAACTTCATTGTAAATTCTAGGAAAAGGGCTTGATTTCTTAAGAAAGGTAATAACATTAAAAAATCTTAAGGATTAAATTAAGAGATAATTAAAAATATTTGCAGGATGTAGTAATCAAATCCAATAAACAAATTCACTAACGCTGGTGAATTTATAAATGTTTGTCCTAGAGGATTGGCTCAGGTGGTTAGGATGCAGTGGTAACTCTCCTTTGTCATCAGTGCTCAAGTGTTAACTGGAGACCTCTATTAAGTTGCAAATGGTCTTAGGTTGCACACAGCAATTCATGAATAATTATATGTAATGGTATCATGTTACTAAAACACATTAGTCAAAAGCCCCATGTACATTGTGGGCAAAGAGAATCTCTCTCTGGGATTTCTCTTCATGGTATGGATGCACAGCTAGGACAATTCTCTCTTCAAATACAGTCACCATTCATTTTTTTGTCCATTCAATGGAGATTTGAATGCTCAGAGCCAGCCAGTATGATAGCAAAAGTATTACAGAATTCAAAAGAACAGATGATTTCCAGCTGGAAAACCCAGGAAGAGTTAAGAAGGTAGTGGCATACAATCTATGTAGTAAAGAATGGATTCTTCAGTTGTTTATGGTTATGTGAATATTCAGTATTCTAGTCACAGACTTTGGCAAGACAAGAGGGTATAAGTAAACTAAAAGAGAGGAAAGGAATGATTGCAATGGCAGGATGAGTGATAGCATTAATTGAAGAGCTCTATATTTGTATTCACGGTGTGAGCCTTTTTCCTATCTAGCTATCACATAACTTGAAAGCAGTTTGTTCTTAGCTATTGCTTTATTCACCTGATAAATCAAGCCTTGGAGATGTTGAAAGCTGAGTTTCTGTGTGTTGCAGGAAGGGAGAAATGAAAAGAAGTAATGACATCCTCTTGTTTCCTGCCTTATTAATTCAATTTGACCAATGGTTATTAAGCACCTTCTATGTGGTAGGTCCTATGTGAAATTATGTGGATGTAAATTTAAGAAAAGACAAATTTCCTGTCTCATAGGTCAACAGAAACACAGGAATCAGTAAAGAATCATGGTAAATGTAATCAATAAAAGAACATAAATGTGGACATAATAAAATGTTATCTCAGAAGAAGTAAAAGATAATTGCGATAGATGGTCAAGAAGGAAAACTTCACATAAGTGTTATTTTTAGTCTCAAGATGTTAAGCAAAGAGATTTCTTACCCTCTGTTCTCCCTTGAAAGACTCATAAAAGCTAGGAGAACAAGCAGAAGAAACAAAAATTCCATTGTTAATGAAACAAAGACAAGTATAACTCAAAAATAAGGGACAAAAAGCAGAAAGATACATGGTGAAAGGAAATGCGGAGAAGAAAAATGTCACGCCGAAGTGCCCTGACAGAAAGATAGCTGCAAGAAGTAAGCGAATTACCTGCAGATTCCCCAAAAAGGATCAGAGGCAGAAGCCATCTTGTAATATGAAAGTTAGTAGTAGGAGGGATGCTGAGACTGAAAGTAGAAGGCTTGTATGAAAGTCTTCCACTTGGCCTTCCAGGTGTCCACTTCTCCCATCAGTGAACTATCTGTCTCTCCTCTCATGCATATACCCCCCCACACAACCTATGGGGGAACTGGAGGAATATTTGCAGAGAAATTGAGCTAGGGAGGCTGTAAACTTTCAGTTTTAAGACAGAAAATAAAATAGCATGAGACTTCAGATAGAACTGAAGACAAACTGAGAATTTCGTTGATCTTTCTTTAGAAAAATGGAAAGACTCTAATTATAGACTCATAAATATCTATGTTTAGGAATTTTTCAGTGAGTAATAGTCAGCCTTGATAACCTAAGAATTAAGAGCACCAGCCTATAAACCACATCCATAAATACAGGTAAATGAATGAATAGCTCGGGTTAGTAGACATTTGAGGAAGTCCTCAGTCTAAGAGAGTGAGGCCTATAACTAAATAACAACTATTAAAATGGTGTTATATAGAAACAAATAAAAAAACTCAAAAATCACCAATTTCTTAATTAAGGTTATAAAAGCCTTTTTTCACCCAATAAAAGAAAATTAAATAAAAGGACAGAAACAATACAAGAGTCAAAAAATAATATGTAAGCTGTAATTTGTAAGTTGTGAGACTAAAGTTAAGGGAGTTATCTAGAAAGGAAACTAGAAATAAAAATAAGTTGATAAGAGTGGCAATAAGAAAGCTAAAGAATCGATGTATAAAGTTCAACATCCTAGGAAATTTCTAAAACATGGACAAGATAAAAGAAAAGAAAAAAGTGGAGAAGAAAATAACATAAGACATATTATCACAAAAATAGCCCAGTTGTAAAAGGTATAGATTTCAGGATTCAAAGGATTCCAGTGTCCAATACAATGACCGAAATCTTGGCATAGTAGGAATTGAGAGAATATCCTAAGCAAATAAGAGGGTAGAATGAAACGTTTCCATACTTGTAAATTATTTGAAATTTACTCCCTGTAATCAGACATTTAAGGAAATGCTCCACAAGCCAGGGAATAGACTAATGAGAGAGGCTGAGAGAAGCCACTGAATAACAGTAGTTCCACAAGCCTAGAGAAGAACAAATGCATCTTGGAGCAATGTATGAAGGACTTCAGAGGAACTCAAGGGAAATCAAAGGAATGGAGGGATTGCTGGCAGAATTGACCAGGAGGGCATTTGTAGCAAAAGGGTTTTACAGATCTCTTTAAAAGCAAAGAATATTCATTCATATATACTAGGACATCAAAGGGAATGAAGCTATGGAGAAATTATTAACTCTTAAAGAAATGGAAAGTTGTTTAAAAAAAAAAGAAAATGTGGTCATATTATTTGGATCTGCAGTAGACATTATTTGGGTAGTCATAATCATTAGAACATTGAGTATGGATTTAAAGAAAAATAGACATAGGATTATGCTGAGGGACCCAGAAAGGGCAATAAGGATGTAAAAGAGTTATATGGTCACCTGTTGTCACTGGAGGCCAATGGAGAATTTATTCTCCATTGATACATATTATTTAAAAATAGGTAAATGTGGAAGCATTTGGAAGACTGAAAATGGGTACTTATAGAGTATAGATGAGGGAGATCTTTATTTCTTGATGTTATTGTTCTCAGACTTCTTGCACTTTTTGGCTTTGTAAATATATTTGTAAATATATATGTGTATGTTATTTTGATAAGTATATAAATAAATTTTTAAAATAAAAAGAAAGGATTTCTGATAGAGATTTGCAATACTGTTTTGGTGTTTTCAAGATTATCAAGGACAGAACATGGGAGCCAGAGAGATAAGGAAGATTAAAAGCAAAGATTGAAAATAATAAGCCCTATCCATGGAGTTGCAATATAGCTAACTAAAGTTAAGAGGCAGAGATGCAATGTGGCTTAATGGTTAAGGTGTCTATCTTCCTGTTTTGTATTATGGCTTGACTCTATATCCCTGTTTTTGTATTATGGCTACACAACTTGCTGTAAGTCCTTGGTCAGGTTTGTTAACCCAAGTTTCTATATTGATTTCCATATCAGAAAATTGAGAGGGTTCCTGGGTAACTTAGTTGGTTAAGTGTCTGACTCTTGATTTCAGCTCAGTTCATGATCTCAGAGTTGTGAGATAGAGCCCCACATTGGTTCCACTGGGTGGAACCACTGGGTGTGGAACCTGCTTAAGATTCTCCCTCTCCCTCTGCCCCTTCCTCTCTTGCTATCTCTCTCTCTCTCTCTGTCTAATAAAAGAAAGGAAGAGAGAGAGAGAGAGAGAAAAGAAAGAAAGGAAAGGAAAAGAAAAGAAAAAGAAAATTGGAGACATTAATTAGTACTATAGGAGACTTATCCACATCCTGTCAGCATGCCTCTAGGCTTAGCCACAGATGGCACAGAAGAAACCCAACCTCCCCTTCTTCAAGCTCCTGTGTTGCTCTCTGCTTCTTCTGAGAGCCTCCAGGAGTTTTTTCATCAACACATAAAGCAAACTGGAAGTGTTAAACAAAAGTGCCAGGAATTTAATATCCTCAAATGAAGTAAAGAAGTAGGTCAATAATATGCCATCTTTTCCATTCCTTCATGGAACAGTCCTGCGGTGCATACCGCATGGTTGCTCAGATGATCTGCAGAGAAACAGTGTGTTTTCTTTACTAGGTTTTCTTCTGTCTTTGTCTCCCATTTCCCATACTTGCACCTGTGTTTCTTATAATTGCTTCCCAAATAAAAAAGTCCTTGTCTCAGGGTCTGCAGTTGAGGAAGGCCAATTTAACAAATGTATAACCCATGTTTTTAGGAGGATTAAATAGTATAATCCATATTCAGCACAGCTAATCACTGACATTGTTCCAGGCACGTAGCAGTGTTTTCTAAATATTAATTGTCAATCCATCATTATCATTCTTGCTAAATGCCGGAATATAAGCAAAGTCTTTTGCACCTCAGTTATCAGCTTAGGCATTATCCTAAGGGTAAAAATAAGACTTTGACTAACTGAATATGTGGGGAGTGGGAGAGAAAGATTGGGACTTTGGATGACTCCCAAGTATTTGACTTGTGTGATTAATGTAATAGTCATGTCAACAAACCAGAAGAGGAATAGAGAAATTGCAGTCTCATTTGATATAAAATCCCCTCCTAAAAATAAGCTAACATTTTAAGGAATGTACTGAGCAGGCTAACTTTGAGATATTTAAATAATTATTTGATAGAGGTTTCAGTGAAGAAAAATTGGATGTCAGGGTCAACAAAGATTCCCAAACCAAGAGATCAGGGACTTTAAAGTCTTGTTTTCATAAATGCAGAAAATAAGACATTCTAGATAAGTTACTTTTTATTATCATTTTTCCAACTCTCTCTTTTGTTAATTCTGTTCTCTTCTTGAGGTTATGGTTGGTGGACAGGTGGTCAATATAGGTAGCATAACTGCTGAAAAGATGAATATTTATTTATTTCCCAAACCAATCCAATTCATGTTGTTTTCTCAATTCAAGCACTGGCCACTTTGTCTTTCATATAGTCAGGTCTTTCTAATTCATTATTTAATGGAAATGATTTTGGCAACTCCAAGAGACATCTGAGAGTTACATTTAGCATTTGTGTTATTAACGTTTTCTGCCAGACTGATGACCTTCGTGTTAATAAGATGGCTGCTTTCCAGTTCTTCTATAGAAAATGTCATTTCTCTTTCCCTGTTTTCTTTTATTTACAAATGTGATCTCTGATCCATAAATTTATAAGGTGAGAATGGTGAATGGCTAGTGTTTTATAGGAGCATACATAAAGGGTAAAATTCACTGATCCATTTCACATCTTTCCACCACTTAGGGAATGATTTTGAAAAGAAATCGGTGTGGCAGAAGTGAAGGAGGGAGCTGTTGGAGAGTGTGTCACAGGTGTTTTCAGATTCCCTCTTTCAAATAATTATAATGTACATTTTTAAGCTAACCTATTAGTAAACTGATGACTTCAATTCTTTTTAAGTCTGTGGCTACAGATCATAACATGACTGTCATTTTATTTATCTATTGATGGTCTGATTTTCACCCTTAGAACATTAATGTCTAGGCACATTTGAGAAAGAGAATGAGTAACATTAGAAAAACTGTTTGTATGTGTGTGTGTGTGTGTGTGTGTGTGTGTGTGTGTGTGTGTGTGTAAGAGAGATAGGAAACTGCAAAATCCAAAGAGAAAGTCCCCTTGGCACAGCTCAGCTCTTAGAACACTTTTAACTTAAAAACTCCGTGATCACAATTATACATATTTAGATATTTATGTTATTTCTTAAAGGATCTGAGAAATGGTTAAACTGAAGTGTCCTTACCAGGTTCTGAGAAATTTTGAAAAACAAAGTAGAACAGAGTTCTACATCTAGTAGCTTAACATTTTTGAATGTTCAATTGAAAAATGTTAGGCTGTAGCAAAAAAATAAAAACCAACAACGAGCCTAAAAGAGAATTGCAAATGTGCATAAACACACAAATTCAAGTATTAGATAAGCATATTTTTCTCTTTATTTTCCTACCCTTTTCATTTTTTATAAAGATGTTATTTATTTATTTGACAGAGCTAGCAAGAGAGGGAACCCAAGCATGGGGGAGATGGAAAGGGAGAAGCAGGCTCCCCTCTGAGCAGGGAGCCTGATGTGTGGCTCTATCCCAGGATGATCCCAGGATGCTGGGATCATGACCTGAGCAGAAGGTAGATGCTTAAAGACTGAGCCCACCCAGGCACCACCCCACCCTTTTCTTCATAGGGATTTCCTTTACTCCATCTTACTTCTACCCAGAATATTGTTTTTAGTCAACTTTATTGAGATAAAATTCATATACAGTGTATATACACATTATAAATTTGACTATGAAAAATGCATATGCCCATGTAACTACCTACCCCCATCAGGATATGGAATGTTTCTATCATGGACAAAAGGTTTTCGTCATTTCTTTGGAATCAATTAGACCACATCACCTACCCATAATTACTGATCAGATTTTGATCACTGTAGATTAGTTTTGTTTGTTTTTTTTGTGACTCTAGAAGTTTGTTTAAATGGAATCATACAGTATGTTACTCATTTATGCTTGACATTTATCCCAGAACTTAGGTGTGTTTTTTCAACGTTTAGAAACTTTATATTCCATCAACCTTATTTCTTATGGTTTGCCTTTCTCTATTTTCCCCTCCTCCCCCTATGTCCATCTGTTTTTTTGTTTTGTTTTGTTTGAAGATTTAATTTATTTGTTTGACAGAGAGAGACAGAGCAAGAGAGGGAACACAGAGGAGTGGGAGAAAAAGAAGCAGGCTTCCTTCTGAGCAGGGAGCCCAGTGTGGGGCTTGATCATGACTTTGGGATCATGACCTGAGCAGAAGTCAGAGGCTTAACAACTGAGCCACCCCGGTGCTCCTGTTTTGTTCCTTAATATAAGATCATGTCATTTGCAAAAAGGGATGGTTTTATTTTTCCCCTTCTTGATTTGTATCTTTTGTTTTCTTAACTAAAGAATCTTCCAGTACAATTTGAATAACAGTTGTGAAGGAGGGTGTACATGTCTTGTTTCTGATCCTATTAGAAAGCTTTCAGTCCTTCACCATTGAGTATAATATTAGCTGTAGGTTTTTCTTAAATGCTTTTTATCATTTTTAGTAAGTTCTTTTCTATTCCTAGTTTTCTGAATGTGTTTATCATGACAGAGTGATAGATTTTGTCATTTTTCATGCATCAATTAAGATTTTCATATGTTTATTCTCTTTTGTCTCTTAATGCGGTATATTTCCTTGATTGATTTTCTTATGTTGAACCATCTTTACATCCCTAGATTAATCCCAGTTGGTCATGTTGTATAATCCTTTTACTGTACTATTGGACCAATGGTGATTTTGTCCCCTGGATAGACACGTGGCAATGTCGAGATATTGATTATCATAACTGGAAGGATGTGCTACAAGTATCTGATATGTGGAGGCTAGAGTGTTGCTAAACAGTCTGCATTGGAAAGGACAGCATATTCATTATTGTCCAGGGTGAGAAACTCTTAATTATGCCAACCCTGCTAATGTTCCTCCAGAGTGGACAGCCATTCTCTCTCTCACCTATTACTTGATCTCACTCTCTTCAGCCTCCTCAAAATACCTCACCATACTCCTACCTTCTCCTTTCATGCTCTAACCATAGCAAACCTCAGTTTGTTCTGTCAGCCAGGTTATATTTTGCTTTCATCTTCCACACATATATTTCCCTCTGATCAGAACATTGCTTTCCCTCTCTTACTTCCCAACACCATCAAGAGGTTTCACGTCTGCTCATTCTTCAGCTCTGTTACTTCCTCCAGAACGGTTTTCTGATTCCCCTTAGACTAAGAAAAGTACTCTTGCAACTTTTTCCCAAATGCTAGCACTGCTTATAACATTGCAGTTGTCAGAACTCGTTAAGATCACATGTTAATTTCTGTAAAGTATTAGAGGATCATATCCAATCCTGTTTGCTCTATCTTTTTATCAATCCTAATTGCTTTATCATCATGACACACATCTTTACCATTTATGTAGATTTGTTTTGTTTTGTTAAGTTGCAAGAATAAATGAATGGGCCCAAATTCATTTTCCTTTACCTGTAACATTCAGGAAGGGTGGGAGTTAAGAAATGTAAGTTACTGTTTTATGTGTGTACATCTCAGATATGTCTGTGACACAGAAGTAACCAGTTATTTTAATTTTTGTTATCTAAAGTTTTGCCACTCTCCTTAACCCACAATTAGTTATTAATATATTTTTTTTAATTGTCAAATGTTTGATCCAGTATCTGTTCAAAGATCGAGACCAAGATGCAGAGTTTTAGAGTACTAGTTTTTAGAGTTGGTTCTTGAATAAATTATCACATGTACAAGCAAGATTTGAAAGTGGAACTTGGGGCAAAAGAGAGTGGCTCGTGTCAGCTTTTTAAATCAGTAGGGTTGGAGTATGGCTTTCTAGGAATTTCTGATTTCCTAGGCAGTGTCCAATTTCTGGAGAGAGAAACAAAATGTAATCTGCACACAGTCAAATGCCAGAGGCAATGTGAGTATTGTGAAGGTTCAAACCAGGTCAGAATAAAAATGACTACTAACCAGCTATCTAGCTTGTAAAATGATATAAGTACTCATTATCACTTATTGCCCTTTACAAATATTAAAAAATAAATCATACTGTCAGCAAGATGCCTCAGGTTTCAGTGTTGCTTAAAGGACCAGAAGTGTTTCAAGTAGGTGTTGGCTGTGATGTGAATGTCCATAAATCCAAGGCTACTTTTTCACTTAATCTAATCAAAGTGATGATAATATACCCTAATGATTATTTGGCAAGCCCCGATACACTGAGATAGTATCATCTTAGGAGAAAAGATTTAAAACAAAAGCTAATGTCATGTTACTATGGTGTTCTAGATATGTTCTGCCTTTTGGGGATTATAGTTTTCAGTTTGTTTGCTTTTATGTTTCTTAGCATTTTTCAAAATTATTATTTCTTCTTTTACCATTAACTACATACCAAAACCTCTAGAATTAGGAGTTTACTAAGGCCTGACAATCTTCTAATAGATATTATGTTCCTCAGAGTATCTTTGTCTTCCTCGTATGTTTGTCCAAATATTTAAATTGAAAATTGCTTAGAGAAGTTTGGGATTTCATTGCCTATTTTGCTTGCAGACTTTCTGAGCTTCCATTTCCTCATCTGCAGTATAAGGAATTGGAGAGAAAGTTAATCAGTACTTGATATTAAAAAAAGGATATACATGTATATGAGTGTATACTGATTATAGTTGCTTATTAAAATAAATCATATTATTCTGGTTAAGATAAATGTGATCCTCAGACTCATTCCTCACTTTTGTCTTAGCATGCAGTAAGGCAAGAGTACATTTAGCTGGAAGGGTTTTCAGAGATTTGATCCTCTCTAATCAGTTTATCTAAAGTAGAGGCAATGACTCCCCATTTCATTATACCCCAGGTCACTATCTTATTATTCCATTTATTTCCTTCTTCATAATTACTGCAATCTTTATTTATTGTGATTCTGCCTACTTTCTTTTTGCCTCTGACAACACCATCTTTAGAATAAAAGCTCTGGAAGGACAGGGGCCGTGTTTGCCTTGTTCAGTATTTTTTTTTTTAAATCACTGACATGAGCACTTAGTAGGTCATCAATCAAAATTTATTAAATTGGATCTTTTTGGTTGCAGATATCACATTTTAGGGACTGAAATCAATACCCCAGGTAAAGCCAGAAGAAATGAGAAAGGCTTTTAAGAAGATTGCATAATCTTTACATTTAGAGCTTTGTGTGTATGTTCTGCATGCCTCCACCTCCTCCTAACACCAACTAGGAACTTCCCACATAACCAAAGGAAGGATAGAAGGAAAGCCATTTGGAGAAAAGTACTTTTCTTGCTGGTTCTGAATTCTCTTGTCTCCTAATAATCTGATAGGTCATCAATACATCACTGGAGGCTTAACCATTCTAAATGATATATACTATATGTATCAGAAATATAGATATATATAATAAAATAAGCTGTATAATATAGAAATGTATAATCAATATATAACTATTATAATAATATGATATAATATATAATATAATATACATGAATTATTATCTACATTTCATATTTTATATATACTATATATACTTTATATATACTTTTATAAAAGTATTTATTTGCACATATAATAGAAAAGTTAAAAATGCCTCTTTTACTTTTTTAAGAGATATGGAAATATGGTTGCTTAAAAGATATACCCTAGGGATGCCTGGATGGCCCAGATGGTTAAGCATCTGCCTTCAGCTCTGGTCATGATCTCTAGTTCCTAGTATTAAGCCCCATCTTGAGCTCTCCGCTCAGCAGGGCATCTGCTTCTCCCTCTCCCTCTTCCCCTGCTTGAGCTCTCTCTGCCTCTCTCTCAAATGAATAAATAAAAATAAATTATAAAAAAGACACACCTATCACAGTTTGATAATAATTACACAACAACCACAAAAAAGACCACCTGTCGTTTATAATAAATTATTTATTAATTAGAACTTTATGGAAATGTTTCTTATTATATACCAATAATATTTTTATATAATGGATCAAAGGAGGAAAACTGTAAGGTTGACACTTTGTGTATGATAAACCAAGTAGATTTTCAGTGATATAAATTCTTTGAGTTCTAAACTTTTCAAGTCAAATTTATCTGTATGTTATGTACTGTCAGAAATAGATGTAAGCACATGGACCTCTCTGACTATACTTTATTCCTCTATAATCATGAGATTCAGTTAGGGCCAATTATTAGATTCAGCTGACACAACCAGAGGAAATTTGTCAAGTCAATAAATTAGTTTCATGTCTTGTATACAAAAACAATACAATGATTGAATTTTTCACTTTTTAGTCTCTTACTTTGATATCAAGTATTCTCAGCAGTCAATGTATTTTTTTATTGAGTTACTGCCCACTGGGTAAGACAACCTAACTTATAATGAGAGGACCTTTTCTGTTTTCCCAGAATTTTTTAGTGCCTTCCATTAAGCTAAAGCAATTGTTGAGCTGATATTCTTAGTACATGAAACTCCAACATTTGATATGGCCGTTCAATTTTATGTGAGTGTGTACATACATAAAAGAAAGATTGTTCAAGAAAAAAAAATTGAGAAAGATACCAAAGGGTATTTTTTCTTTTAATTGAGGGAGTACTTACTGCAGGACCTAGAAGTTCAAAAACTTTATAGCAGGGGATCATTGTGTACAAGAAATATTCTAAATGAAGTATGTACCAGTGGGGTTTATATAATTGCCTTCCCTTTAGCTACTGTTAGATTTTTACCTTGAAAGGGTTTAATTAGTTTATTAATGGTTGAATTATAAAGACAGTGTCCTACCTGAGTCAATTACCCCATCATTTTGAAATTGACTATTCTCATGTCAGAATATTTTTTCATACCACAGCTTTCAACATTACTTATGTATCATAAATGTATTTTTGACATTTTGTTATATAATGCTTACTTTGTTGCATTCGTGCCTGCATGATGATGACTTGAAGTAAACAGGAATACATGTGTGGCCAAGATACAGAGGGGGCCCCACCCCCATCTTGTGAATCCCCTTTAACCTAGAGCCAACTGTCATGTTCCTTGTCATCAAGTCAGCTTCTCTAATTCAGTCTAGTTTGACTTTCTCCCTGCTGCACAATTTGTCACTTAAAAAAATAGCATCCAAACAAAATACGTTCTTAAAGTCACACAGAAAATTAGAAACAGTACCTGTAGCAGAACTCAGGTATATAAACAGTTGTACTATAGAAGCCTCAAGAGATGGAATCACTGAGTTTAGAAGTGAGGAATTTAGCCGTGCTGCTTTTGAAGAGATAAAGTCACTAGCTCCTGACCTAACATTTTTTTCCTTTTGAATGTCAACAGCCTTCTACAGATATATATATACTACTACACAGCAACATTGTACTAGCTGTTTGTTTCTCAAGTTTTTAATCAAATGACAGCATTAGAACTTCTGATTTTTGCTTTAATAACCCAAACATATTCAAATTATAAATTGAAAGATATTGGACTGCTAATAACTTAAGCTTTCTGTGTACTATTGAGTTCCACAAAGCTATTTTGGATAGGTAGTTTTTCATTTCTTATTTCATCTAATCTTCACTTCAGTATTGGAACAACTAGATATGCCTTTGTTTATTTGTATGGTTTTCTTTTTAGTATTTATGTAAATGGATATAAGTGAAAAATGAGTAAAATATATTCCAGGAAGGCTATTAGAACACTAATATAGCTAATGCCATTCCTGGGAACCATTAGGAAAAAATGGATTCATTTAAAAAAGAAAGTTATAGAATATTACCAACCTTAAAAAATCAGCGGTGTGCTCTTTCTAAAACTGTGATTCTAGAGAATATATATGGAGCACTACAAGTACCACAGACTTCAGCATGTGCTTTTAAAATTACGTGCATGTGGTGGCTCAGTTTTTAAAATTACGAGCCTGGGTGGCTCAGTTGGTTAAGCGGCTGCCTTCGGCTCAGGTCATGATCCCAGCGTCCTGGGATCGAGTCCCACATCGGGCTCCTTGCTCGGCAGGGAGCCTGCTTCTCCCTCTGCCTCTATCTGCCTGTGCTCGCTCGCTCTCTCTCTCTAACTAATAAATAAATAAAATCTTTAAAATTACGTGCATGTGTTAAGTGTCAGAGGGCTCACCTTTTCCTGTTGGCCTGGGATGGTCCTGATTATAGAACTCAAAATATTGCATCCTAAGAAACCTTCCATTCACAGGCAGCTCGAGAAATTTCATCCTGTTGGTCTGACCAAAAGTTCTGAGTGAAAAAGTAGCCAGGAATGCATTGTCTTTGGGTATGTAGGCACAAGTTGGAAGAAAATTTGGGCTGATTTTTGGCTTCAACCTTTCCTAGTTTTGTGACCTAAAGCAAGTCATCCAACTGTTAACTCTCACTTCCATTTTTTCCCCAAAATATGAATAATACTTTTCTCACATGTATTTATGAAGTTTAAGTAAAAATATGAATGTGAAACGTATTCTGATATTCAAAATGCTATATGTTTTATTAACTCTGATAAGTATGTAGCATCAGTGTTGGTACATAAAACACTTTCTACTTGATAACTGCTGGAAGCACATATACTGTAACTTGAATGTTAAATGTACATGCCTTGGTTTTAGATATGAGTTTCTGTGTATTATTTTTAGTACTGCTGTTTTATTTTTTTATTAATTATTTTTATAAACATACCATTTATTATTTGCCCCAGGGGTACATGTGAATCCTCAGTCTTACACACTTCACAGCACTTACCATATCACATACCTTCCCCAATGTCCATAACCCAACCACTTTCTCCATACCCTCCTATCCCCCCACAACCCTAAGTTTGTTTTGTAAGATTAAGTCTCTTATGGTTTGTCTCCTTCCTGATCCCATCTTGTTTCATTTTTTCCTTCCCTACACCCTAAACTCCCCACTCTGCCTCTCAAATTCCTCATATCAGGGAGATCATATGATAATTGTCTTTCTTGGATTGACTTATTTCACTCAGCATAATACCCTCTAGTTCCATCCACATCATTGCAAATGACAAGATTGCATTTCTTTTGATGGCTGCATAGTATTCAATTGTATGTGTGTATATATGTATATACATATACATATATACACCACATCTTCTTTATCCATTCATCTGTTGATGGACATGTAGATTCTTTCCATAGTTTGGCTATTGTGGACATTGCTGTTATAAACATTCGGGTGTACATGCCCCTTCAGATCACTACATTTGTATCTTTAGGGTAAATACCCAGTTTTGCGATTGCTGAGTCGTAGGGTAGCTCTATTTTCAGCTTTTTGAGGAACCTCCATACTGTTTCCAGAGTGGTTGCACCAGCTTGCATTCCCACCAACAGTGTAGGACAGTTCCCCTTTCTTCGCATCCTTGCCAACATTTGTTGTTTCCTGACTGGTTAATTTTAGCCATTCTGATTGATGTGAGGTGGTATCTCATTGTAGTTTTGATTTGTATTTCCCTGATGCCAAGTAATGTGGAGCACTTTTTCACATGTCTGTTGGCCATCTGGATGTCTTCTTTGCAGAAATGTCTGTTCATGTCCTCTGCCCATTTCTTGATTGGATTCTTGTTCTTTGGGTGTTGAGTTTCATAAGTTCTTTATAGATGTTGGATACTAACCCTTTATCTGATATGTCATTTGCAAGTATCTTCTCCCATTCTGTCAGTTGTCTTTTGGTTTTGTTGACTGTTTCCTTTGCTATGCAAAAGCTTTTGATCTTGACAAAGTCCCGATAGTGAATTTTTGCCCTTGCTTCCCTTGCCTTTGGTGATATTTCTAGGAAGAAATTGCTGCAGCTGAGGTCAAAGAGGTTGCTGCCTGTGTTCTCCTTAAGGATTTTGATGGATTCCTTTCTCACATTGAGGTCTTTCATCCATTTTAGTCTATTTTTGTGTGTGGTGTAAGAAAATGGTCCAGTTTCATTCTTATCTGTAGATGTCCAATTTTCCCAAAACCATTTGTATAAGAGACAGTCTTTTTCTCATTGGACATTCTTTCCTGCTTTGTCTAAGATTAGTTGACCATAGAGTTGAGGGTCTATTTCTGGGCTCCCTATTCTGTTCCATTGACCTATGTGTCTGTTTTTGTGTCAGTACCATACTGTCTTGATGATGACAGCTTTGTAATAGAGCTTGAAGTCCGGAATTGTGATGCCACCAACTTTGGCTTTCTTTTTCAACATTCCTCTGGCAATTTTAGGATTGTTTCTTCCATTTCTTTGAAAAAAAAAAATTGATGGTATTTTGATAGGGATTGTATTAAATGTGCAGATTGCTTTAAGTAGCATAGACAGTGCACAATATTTGTTCTTCCAATCCATGAGCATGGAGCGTTTTT
>RCUC01113317.1:0-22663 GCA_003697995.1 Taxidea taxus jeffersonii | reverse complement strand
GAGAGGAAGAAGCAGGCTCCCCGCTGATCAGAGCCTGATGTGGGGCTCGACCCCATGATCCCTGGGATCATGATCTGAGCCAAAGGCAGAGGCTTTAACCCACTGAGCCACCCTGGCACCCCCCTCCCTGCCCTTTCTGTCCCAGCTCCCCCTTCCTCCCCCCAGTTCCCTTCCCTGTAAGGGCATAGTTTTAAAAGCTCCCCGGGTGACTCCAAAGTGCAGCCAGGTTTGGGAACTGCAAATACAGAGGGAGGAAAAGGAGAGGTATTTTTTTGGAGTAGTGGGAATGTGGGGTCAGGAGGTAATTCGGTCTAGGTGGAAGAGAGACATACCTGATTGGAGCTAGGAGCATGTCCAGGCTGATTTTGGCACTTTGGACAGGGGAAACCACGTGAAGGTTTGAGCAGAGGAGTTACCCAGAGTGTTCAAAGAAGATAAAGCTGGCAGCAGGGTAGGCAGGGGGTGAGCTTGGGGTGTTACGATAGCCCAGGTGGGTATTGTGCAATTTAAGGCAGCTGCTCTTACTGCTCCTCTGGGTCAGTATCATAGCGCAGCCTTCGTGATGGAAGGGACCACATCTTGGAATCATCTGATTTATTCTCCACATGCTATTACTCAAATGCCTTGGTAAGCAGGGGAGAAATGAGGGGCACACAGGCCTAGGGTTCTGTTCTGTCAGGAGGCCGGGAGGTTCTGAGTGAAAGTTCTGGAACTCGGGTTATGATTAGACAAGTAATTCATGAGTTTCGCCGAAGGAGAGTCCTGATGAAGTTTGAGAGCGGAGGACTTAGGCAGCTAGGGTTATCTTGAGAGACACTGTGGATAGATTTGGTGGAATTCCATTGTTGACGAAGAAAGAAAGACAGTTTCTGTGTTGGGGACCTTCCTCTAAAACTGTATGTTTCTTACACACTAGTAAACCTTATAACACTTTACAACACTTACTAACCGTCTTGGACAGGTGCTTGTTCCTCTGCCCTGTGCTCCCGTTTTGGTCATTTACATGGCCTTCCCTCTTAGTCAGCTTCCTCCTATGTTGTGTATTTGATCAGAGAACAAATTTAGATGGCAATCTGTAAATACCTGAAGGCTTTTGGGGGTCGGGGGGGGATGGTTTAGGATGTTGTCTTGGCATCTGCATCACCCTAGGTCCTGGCTGGTTCTGAGCTCTTGAGTTTTTCCTTTTTCCCTCAGACGTCCTTACCATCTCCAAGCTGCGGTCCTAGTTCAGCCCACCAACCATCCTCTCGTTAGGATTCTTGTGATAGCCTCTTGCCTCTAGTCTCCTCCCCATTCTGTTGGATTCTGCACAGTGCAGGGGCACCTGGGTGGCTCAGTCAGTTAGATGTCTGCCTTCGGCTCAGGTCATGATTCCAAGGTCCTGGGATGGAGTCCTGCAACAGGCACCCTGCTCAGCAGGACATCTGCTTCTCCCTTACTCCCTCTGCTCCTCTCCCCTGCTTGTGCTCTCTCTCCCTCTCTCTCTCTCTCCCTCCCCCTTTCTCTCAAATAAAAAAAATCTTAAAGGTTCTGCACAGTGCAACTAGGAAGATCTTTCATAGCAAAGAAAGCTGGTAATCATGTCACCTGCTCCTTGCCCCACATATACACACATGATAGCAGCTCCATTATCTACAGGGCAAATCTAGACTTTGAGCTGGGTGTGTGGTATATAATTTGTAGCTAGCTTTCATCCTGTCCTCCAGTGACTCACAACCCCGAACCCGCACCCCCCCCCCCCCCCCCCCCCATTCCTGACATTCCAGGAGACTGTAAGTTGTGCAGGGCCTGGCCAAGGGTCACTTCCATGCTGAATCCTTAGCTCTCTCTGGCCAGGCCGAGTTATCATAGGACTTTGTTCACAGCTTAGGAATAACTGTACTTACTGTGCTCATTACCATGATGTATAATTTTATGTCTGTCTCCCAAAAGACCATGACTTCCCTCAGGGCAGGGATGATGACTTACTGACTTATCTCGTAAATCTTCAGCATTTAGCTCCTAGCCTGGCATATCAGAGATTCTCAGATGTTTGAATTCAGTCAATCAGCAGATGAGTGCTTACCACTAAGGGTAGGCTAGGCACTGTTCTAGAAGTTGGAGCACAACAGTGACCAAAAGACCCAGAATCTTCTGCTCTGGCTTACAGTTTTGTGAGGAGAAGCCAACTGTAAATGTAATAGATAAGGTCATGATAGAGTAGATTAGAAGAATATAAATGCTGTGAAAATAGAGTAGAAGAGACTGAGTGTGGGAGTTGGGGTAGATAGGGTTTTCATTAGGGTGGTCATGATGGAAATAGAAATGACATTTCAGCTAAAACTTTTTTTAAAAGATTGATTTATTTGGGGGAGAGAATAAGTGCAGGGGGGAGGGGCAGAGGGAAGAGGTAGAAAGAGTCTTTTTTTTTTTTAAGATTTATTTATTTATTTATTTGTGTGTTTATTTATTTGACAGAGATCACAAGTAGGCAGAGAGGCAGGCAGGGGCGGGGTGGGGGGGGAAGCAGGCTCCCTGCTGAGCAGAGAGCCTGTGTGGGGCTCCATCCCAGGACCCTGAGATCATGACCTGAGCCAAAGGCAGAGGCTTACCCCACTGAGCAACCCAAGTGCCTCAGAGGCAGAGAGAGTCTTAAGCAGACTGTGCGCTTGAGCTCATGACCCTAAGATCGTGATTGGATGCTTTACTGACTGTGCCACCCAGGTGCCCCTCAGCCAAAACTCTAGGAGATGCAGCGTGAATGAATGAATAGACCAGAAAACAATCAGTAATCCTGTCTTCCCTTAGATTTGTCTTCTCCAAATTTAACTTTACCAGGTTCATCAACCATTTTGAGGAGACCTGCCTCTTACTGCTTTCTATTTTCAGACCTTAGGATCCAGATCACATGTCATTTTTCACGTCGTACGTTGTAGTATTTCAGCTTCAGAAATTCCTGAGTCACCATTGGTAGGAGGGCATGTGGGCTGTGTGATGCCATCCCAGGTCCTCACTTTGACTGTCACCTCTGGGAGGCTTAGGGCTTTCACTGTGGCTTATCCTTTCAATGCTGTCGTCGTCTTCATCTGCTTTGCCCATGTTAGCCCCCTGTGTCAGAGACTGTGTAAACTCCTAGGCGTGCCCAGGTTCATGCACCATGGTCTTGGCCATAAGCAGCTTCCGGTCTGCTCTCCTGCTCCTCACAGTGAAGTTCTCACATTGGCAAACTGTGGTCTCGGATAAGTGTTAATCGGGTCCAGCAGGGATTTCTTCCGGCCATGTAGCTAAAGCGGGAGTGTAGACTACCTCCTGGCATCACGCACAACATGTATTACTGGATTTGTCAGGTTCTGGACACCCACCCAGGGCAGGAACTTTGCACTTATTTCCTTCATCCCACATGCAGGCCTTCCTTGGGCTGTAGAACAGTTTGCCAAAATTCAGCTCACAGAATGACCAAATTGATACATTATTGGTTCACCACAAATGTTTCTCTTTTCATTGCTGATACAGTTTGTGTTTCACTGAAGCCATGCTGTGTTCAGTATATTTTTAGGGAATGACAGTTTCTTGAGGATTTGATGTCCAGGGTCATATATGTCATCAATGTTAAGGATTAGGTTAATGTTACTGAAGTGGGTTTATTTCTTCCAAACCTGTTTTCAATCTAGTCTACTGACCTTCTGACTTCTTTCAGTCAATGACCTTGCATTTTGAAGTGGGAGAGAAAGGAAATAAAAGATTATACCTGGGAATGTTCGCACCAATGTCCACATACACCTGTCACGTATCCATGATAACTGAAAACCAGGTTCAAGGGGAGCCTTGCTCATTTGTATAGACGTATCAACATTCCAGAATTGCTTGGATGTTTGAAATGTGAAATCATGAATAAAGTTGACATTCAACTTAGCTGGTGACAAATCCATGAAAAATAAATGCGCATGAGGCTTAACGTCACCTTGGTGTAGTGATTTGTATGAAGCATCCCGATAGATGACATGTGAGGGCAAGACCTTGAAAGTAGGAGTGCTTGGGTGGCTCAGTTGAGCATCTGCCTTCAGCTTAGGTCATGATCTCAGGGTCCTGGGATCAAGCTCCATGTGGGGCTCCTGGCTCTGAGGGGAGTCTGCTTCTCCCTCTCCCTCTGCTTGTGCTCTTTCTCTCTAATAAATAAATAAAATCTTTAAAAAAAGACCTGGAAAGTAATGGGAGGGGCCCGGTGTTCAGTGGCTCTCCCTGAAGGAGAGGCACGCTGGTGTGCCTAGCCTGCTGGGCGCTGGCCATTCGCAGCCAGTCCGCTGTCTTGGCTGACTACAGTGCGCAACTGTGCACAGCTCCTCCTTCCCCTGAGTGGAGTCCACTTGGCTTCTGTTTCACACTTCAGACACTTCCTTGACAGACGCTCAAACCTCTGAATACAAATAGAACGCTGGGGAGGAATAACAAATGGTGATAATTGGTAGCACTGCCTCGTTCCTGGCTTAAAGAGGATTTCTGCCAATGATTCACTATTCATCATGAAGCTGACTTACTCATCACAGCTGAATGAATTTCTCCTGTTATTTTCAAGAAGTATTCCATTATCTCCTGTTTCACTGAGCATCAAAATCAGGAATAGCTACGCTTTTAATTTGTTATGAAGATCATTTGGGTTTTCTCTACCTAGCAGCCTGATGCTTTTTTTTTTTTTTTAAGTAGGCTCTATGCTCAGTGTGGTGCACAGTTCAGGGCTTGAACTCACCACCCTGAGGTCAAGATCTGAGCTGAGATCAAGAGTCACATGCTTAACTGACTGAGCTGCCCAGACGCCCAGCATGACGCATTTTATACTATATTTCTTAATAATACACTCCTGGGCTGACTGTCACTTGAGGGAGGGGGTATATTTTAGTGTACTGTTGGATTCGTGCTGTTCATTAATGTTTGGAAAGTGAGTATCAGTATTCATGAATGAGCTTGGTCTCCCCTTTTTCCATTTTTTTCCCTTTATCTTTTTAGCATCATATTTTTATTTTTTTAAAAATTTAGAAGTTTTTCTTCTTTGTCTAGGAAGGGTTTTTTTAGACCATTTTTATTGTGGAAAATATCAAATATTTATAAAAGTAGGTAGTGCGGTGTGATGAACAAGCCCGGTTGAATCCGTCACCCAGCTTCAACAGTGACACCCCTCCCCCACCCCGTGCCAAAGGCGAATTATTTTACAGCAAGTCCCAGACATCTAAATACATTTTAGAATTTATTTTAAAATTTGGAAAATAATACATGAATATATTCTCCTTAATTTAAAAAACAACTTCTAGAGTAGGCCAGAGTCCCCTGACCCTATTTCCTCTTGTAGGTCCCACCCTGAAGGTTGCCGCTGTTGCTAGATTGGTGTGCCCTTCCTGATAGACTTTCTCAGATGATCCTTTTCTTTCTTTCTCCTTAGTCCTTTAGACATATTGAGCAGTGTAGGCCATTTCTCTACTGAAAGAGGCCAAAGCCTACTGAGAATTGTGAGGGCAGACTTGGAGGCGTTTAGGCAGAGCAGCATAACCAGGGCGGGTGACTGGGACTGAAGCTAGATGGCTTCCTGGATTCATTTCCAGCTCTGTGGCTCACCGCTTTTCTGCTACTCCCTGCTTTTCTGCCACTCCTAGCCTTTCGCAGACCACTTCTCTGAATTGAATTCCTTGTGTGTGAGTTGGGGGATTAGGACTTACTTTGGAGAGTTGTGTAAGAGTCAAATGAGAAGTCAAATGTGTGAAAGTCTTTGGTAAATGGGAATGCCTAGGATTCTATCATTGCCCACATGAGGTCATTTTGAGATGCAAGGAAGTTAAGGAAGGAAATCCTCACAGGTCACCTTTGTTAGGACATATTTCTCTAGGTGAATGAGCCTGCTTTGTAGCAGTGAGTATTATATTTAAGGTCGTTGGCAAACCAGAGACATCATTTCACAGGCTCCTGCTAGAGGCATAAATTCTGATTTTGGGATAGGTGCTGAAGGGATGGGTTTGCCTTCCAGGCGGTCACACTCAAATGTGGCCTGGGTGTGTCCTCAACCTGTGTTCAGTCAGGAAGTTCCCCCCAGAGTTAGACTCCCAGACTTCCTGGGTTGAAGACCTCAACTTAGTGCTCAGGGGCTGCTTACTGAGCAAGGTGTTTCACTTCTCATCAGCTCAGTGTCCTTGTTTGTAAGCATGGGCAAATCATAGCATCTGTGTGTGTAGTTGTGAGCTTTTCCATAAGAGAATGTTTAAAGGGCTTAGCTCGGGGGTACCTGGGTGGCTCAGTGGGTTAAGCCTCTGCCTTCAACACAGGTCATGATCTCAGGGTCCTGGGATCGAGCCCCGCATCGGGTGCTCTGCTCAGCAGGGAGTCTGCTTCCCCCTATTTCTCTGCCTACTTGTGATCTCTGTCAAGTAAATAAATAAAATCTTAAAAAAATGAATAAATAAAGGGCTTAGCACAGAGCGGGCACAGAGTCAGTGCTCATTACCACAGTTTTCCTGGTAATCATCTGACTTTGCCATTACCAGCCAGTGACCCTGCTGCTGCTTCTCTTTCAGGTTGGAGGTGTGCAGTCTCTGGGGGGGACAGGGGCACTCCGAATCGGAGCCGAGTTCTTAGCCCGATGGTACAATGGAACCAACAACAAGGACACGCCTGTCTATGTGTCCTCACCAACATGGGGTGAGTCCTTAAGCTGCAGGGAGAGGAGAAACAGAGGAGCAGGGGGAATTACCCTCATGACTCTCACTGTTGATGCAGAAATGTAACCCAGCCCTGGATCAGCTACATCTGGGAATGTCTGGAGCAGTGGGTTACGGCAATACGTGAGTGACCCGATGCTCCAGGCCAGGTTAGGAATCCTTGTTCTCAAGACTGGTGTTTTAGCCCATGTTGAAACTTCCCAGAGAAGGCAGAAAGTGTGGAAACAGGAAGTCTCACCATGGTAGGATGGAAGTTTAGCATGACTGACTGGTTGAACTTGTTCTTGGTGGTTGCAGTCATTCTTCTAAGTCTTCATCACTCACCTCGTTTTGACCCAGTGAATGCTAAGCCTGTGAGGGACCCAGCAGCTGACGTTCGTTCCTTCCAGTTAGGCCTCTTGTGTTTGTCAGGTCATTTAACTTTTCACCCTTCTGCTTACAGAGAATCATAACGGTGTGTTTTCTGCTGCTGGATTTAAAGACATTCGGTCCTATCACTATTGGGATGCAGCGAAGAGAGGACTTGATCTCCAGGGTTTCCTGAATGATCTGGAGGTGGGCAATTGAGATGAAAAGTAAACAGAGCCCCATGGTGTCAGGAGGAGCAGGGAAAGGTCTTTGGATCAGTTGGTAAGGGAGAATCTGAAACAGCCCTACTCAAACCAAAATGGTGATTTCTGAGTTAGCACATGTGGAAGAAATACGCTGCCCCTTGCCCATTGTGTCACTGACTCTGACCCCTGGGTGTTCCTGCTAGCGTCCGAACTGATGTAGCTTCCTTCCCCTCAGAGTGCCCCCGAGTTCTCCATCTTTGTCCTCCACGCCTGTGCTCACAACCCAACTGGGACTGACCCAACTCCGGAGCAGTGGAAGCAGATCGCGTCCGTCATGAAGGTAACTGCCCTTTCCGTACATCTCTTGAGAAATTGTATTATTTTTTTATGTATCCAAAAGCAATACCTGTGTACGGAAGAGTTTGGAAAATGGAGAAAAGCTCATAGAAGAAAAGTATTAACTGAAAGCTACTGTTACTATTTTGGTATACAGAATATTGCTTTTTTGTTTTCTTTTTAAATAGTTACACATGTAAATATATTTCTTCCACAAAGATGGCATCATTTTATTTGTACAGTTTTGTAACATACTTTGTCTTTCATTGGCATTCCCTCCCACGTCATTTTAAGGTCTGTAGCACAGTTCCCATGCATGGCTGTGGCACATTAGCGACTGATTAAATCAGTCGATGGACATTGAGATCTCAGGTTTCTTGTTCTTCTGAACAATTATATATAAGACTCCCTTTTATTATTTCTTTGGGATAACTTTTTAGGGTGGGATTTCTAGCTCAAAGTGCATGTATTCTTCTTTAACATGTTTAAAGAATACTCATTGAGAAACTGTTACATGACAGGCACCAAGGGGGGTACAAGAGTGAGCACAGCAGAGACGGCCCCTGCACTCAGAGAGCATCTGGCCTATCTGAGGAGACAGCCAAGTTCTGTGGTTGTGTTGAAGGGGTTACGTGGAGGCACGTAGCACGGACTTCAGGAGCGTGTGCATGTGTGCGTGTGTGCGCGTGTGTGTGCTAGGAGTGCGGTAGTGGCAGAAGACGTCATGTTGAAACTTGAAGGATGAGGACAGGTGGGGGCTGGCAGGAATGGAGTGTTCCCTACAGAGGGAGGAGTGTGATCAGTGCCCAAGGCAGAAGTCTCGGCCCATTTCAGGGATTGGAAGTAATTCTCAGTACAGCCTAGAATTCTAAGGTGAGTGAGTTAGAGGTAAATGGGGGCCAGATCCTGTGCTGAGGCATTGGACTTCATTTGGAGGGCATTGGGGAGCCACTGAAAAACTTTGATGTCATCAAAACTTTGTGGTCTTCAGGCTATGTAGCAGGGAGTGGCTCAGAGGGAGGCAAGATTAGACAGGCCCAGAGAGCAGTGGGGAGGCTGTTGCCACGATCTGGGTGGGAGCTGACTGGGAGTGGAGTGCCGGCGGTGGCAGAGGTAGACCTGAAAGGAGTCTCGAACTCCTGGGAGATGGCTGATAGGAACTGGGCTGTGGTTGGGTGTAGCTGGATGCGAGGGCTACCAGAGGAGGAGTGGAGGACACACCCTGGCCCCTGGCTTGGACAGTTGGTGTAGAAGTGGTGTCCACTCAGAGCACAAGCCCAGTACCAGGGGCAAGCTCAGTTGTGGGTAGTTCCATGAGGAGGTCGGATGGGGTGAGAGTAGGGACTCTGAGGTCTCCTTTGTCTTGAGTGCCCGCTAGACTAGCCCCAAATCGTTGGGGAGCTCTGGAGAGACCCAGCTGACTAAGCTTATCACACCAGGAATCAGGAGGACTCCGCCAACACAGGACACTACCTCCATGTCTCATTAATAAGTCCTGTTGGCAAAGCGGCATTATGATGCCCTAGGACGATAATTGTTAGATTTGTTGGTATTAAGCTGAACAGAGAAACAGATGTAAAGTGGTGGTTGAATGCAAAAAGGGAGAGTGAGGAGAAATGGGTAGTGCTAGGAATTCTGTGCGGGCACCAGCTGGGGAAGGAAGGCTGGTGTCTGAGGTTGGTTCCAGAAGGATCTCCTGCCCTGACTCGCTTTCCTTCCTCGCAGCGCCGGTTTCTTTTCCCCTTCTTTGACTCAGCCTATCAGGGCTTTGCATCTGGAGACCTAGAGAAAGATGCCTGGGCCGTTCGCTATTTCGTGTCTGAAGGATTTGAGCTCTTCTGCGCTCAGTCCTTCTCCAAGAACTTCGGGCTCTACAGTGAGTGATCTCCTGAGTTTCAGCCTTGCCCCACCCCATCTGCCTTGGTGCTCCGAGCTGACTCTCCTCCCTCCCTTTAGATGAGCGAGTGGGCAATCTGACCGTGGTTGCAAAAGATCCTGATAGCATCCTGCGGGTCCTTTCCCAGATGGAGAAGATTGTGCGAATTACTTGGTCCAACCCCCCTGCTCAGGGCGCGCGGATTGTGGCCTGTACCCTCTCTAATCCTGAGCTCTTTAAGGAATGGTAAGGGGCGCAGAGCCCGATGGGTGAGGTATGGGAATGGAGAACAGAACATTTAACTCTCTCTCCCTTTGATTTTGGCAGAGGCAGGACAAAATTAAACTCTGAGTTTTAGGTACTTCTGTAAAATGAGGCTGGCACCTACTCCCACAGCTCAGGCCCAAAGGAGGAAGCATTGAGGAATGGGGCATTTCCCCCTGCCCTCCCAGCACTATGCTTCCTCCCCTAACAGTTGGGAAACACAGGAAGGAATTCCTGATAGAACAGATTATCTAGCTGCAAATCAGTGCCACAGTCTGGGGACTCTTCTTCTTTATTTGATTTGCATATATTTTGCCTCATTTTGAAATAGTAACTTTAATGTAGTAACTAAATCTACAGTCTGCTTCATTATCCCCGTCTGGGTCAGTGCTTAGGTGAATTCTGGGTTAAAACATGAGTGGTATTAATGACAGTAGACCCAAGACGAGCACTAAATTGCATCAGAAGCTCACTTCTTCCTTCTGCCTGGTAAGTGTCTCTCTGGCCTGCCTGTCCACCCATCCGCACACCCGCATACTGCTATGGGCAGGTTGTAATCTCATTTTCAGTGTATAGATTACACTACATTTCTTAAATCTACATGCTTCTGTGAGCCATCTGTCTGCCCTATCTGGATTGATATTTATATTGCTGTCCACTCAGGACAGGTAATGTGAAGACAATGGCTGACCGGATTTTGACCATGAGATCTGAACTCAGGGCACGCTTAGAAGCCCTCAGGACACCTGGAACCTGGAACCACATCACTGAGCAAATCGGAATGTTCAGCTTCACTGGCTTGAACCGTAAGTGTCCCCCAACCACCTTGAATGCTCGCTCTTGGACACAACCCTTCTCTCCGTGCTCTTGGGTTTGACTCCTTTAGCTGTCACCTCTTTGGTCAGCCATAACCTTGGGCCAGAACAAGTTCAGTTTTCTTAGTGAAAACCTGCTGACCCATAATGAGGATATTTTCATTTTTGTGGGTTGGGAAGTAACAGGATTTGTAGCCAGGAGCCTTGCTTCATGAAAGTTCTCTTGGAAATGCTTGGGTGCCTTTTGGCTTCTCCTTAATCCTAAGTATAATTATTATACCTGCTTATTCAGGGACCTAATTTCTTTTTTTTTTTTAAGATTTTATTTATTAGTTAGAGAGAGAGAGAGCAAGCACAGGCAGACAGAGAGGCAGGCAGAGGCAGAGGGAGAAGCAGGCTCCCTGCTGAGCAAGGAGCCGGATGTGGGACTCGATCCCAGGACGCTGGGATCATGACCTGAGCCGAAGGCAGCCGCTTAACCAACTGAGCCACCCAGGCCAGGGACCTAATTTCTTAACAGGTCTTTCCTAGTCTCCAAGCATTGCCATGGAAGAAGAGGTTACAGAGTATCTATTTCATAAATAAGAACTTAGATTGGTAGTTGGAGTTGAGAGCCCATTGAAATCTATGTGTGATCTTGGTCAGCCATCAGTGGGGCTTATCAGCAATCAGTTGTTCTTCTGATGACAGGATTCATTCATTTAATAAGTAATTCCCAGGCACCTACTGGCCAAGCCACGGGTCACCTGGTACCGATGTGGCCATTCGCCTGGGTGTGGAGCTTGTGTCCATGTGGTTCTAGGGACAGTTTGTGCCTGGCATGGTTAAGTCAATGGAACATGAGAGGTTCTGGGCAGCACAGTAATCCAGGGCTGTCAGGGTGCCTGTGTGAAATGAGCTCAGAAAAAGCAGAAGGAAATACAAGAAAGGTGGCTGCAACTGCCTGTAAGTAGACCCCTAGGAATACTTTGGGGTAAAATGAGGCTTCTCAAAAAGTATAGGGACGGCTCAGTTAGCCATAGGTGTCCTTGTGATTCTGAAATAGGGCATTAGTTCACTTAAATAAGTAAAATCATCCTTTATAATTTTTAAAGCTTTTTTTATAAGATTTTATTTATCTATTTGACAGACAGAGATCACAAGGAGGCAGAGAGGCAGGCAGAGAGAGAGGAGGAAGCAGGCTCTCTGCTGAGCAGAGAGCCCGATGCAGGGCTCGATCCCAGGACCCTGGGATCATGACCTGAGCCGAAGGCAGAGGCTTAACCCACTGAGCCACCCAGGTGCCCCATCCTTTATAATTTTCAGACAATTAAGTGTAATGGAAATGGTATTTAGCAGTAATATTCTAAAAGCTCACAAGGTGGGAATGTCTCCCTATAAAATATCCATATTATCCACTCTCAGAGTAGGAAGTTAGTTTTATTATGAATTAAAAAATGGTGAGAACAGACCTGTGTCTATAACATATAAGTGACATTTTTAGCACCTGGCACTATTTACCCTTTTTATTTTTTTAAAGATTTTATTTATTTATTTGACAGAGAGAGTGAGCACAGGCAGAGAGAGTGGCAGGCAGAGGCAGAGGGAGAAGCAGGCTCCCTGCTAAGCAAGGAACCCGATGTGGGACTCGATCCCAGGATGCTGGGATCATGACCTGAGCCAAAGGCAGCTGCTTAACCAACTGAGCCACCCAGGCACCCCTATTTACCCTTTTTAAAAACGTCTTTTGTTTCGTTTTTTCCTCCGAACATTTTATGAGGGAAAATTTTAAAACAGAACAGTTGCAGGGATTGTACCCACCATCTTGGTTCTACCGTGCTTCTGCTGTGGTGCTCCCTGATGATGCTGTGTTCTTCTGTCCTTCAGAAAGGTTTGGCGGCACGTTGTCCGTGTTCTGCTCTAGCAGATCTTTGAAGCCCCTGAAATGATATTTGAAAAATTACATATGTGTGTATTGGACTTTTTCTAGGGAGAGAGTCCATAAATTTAGCTTCTGAACCGTGATGCTCGCCTCCCCTGATGAAAGGAGAGGAGTTTCAATTTCATTAAAAAAAAAAAAAAAAAAAAGACAGGGCCAGGACGCCTGGCTGGCTCAGTGGTGGAGCATGCAACTCTGGGTCTCGAGGTTGTGAGTTTGAACCTCACACTAGGTGTAGAGATTACTTAACAATAAAAAAATATTTTTTATTATTTATTTATTTAAAAGATTTTGTTTATTTATTTATTTGACACAGAGAGAGATCACAAGTAGGTAGAGAGACAGGCAGAGAAAGAGGGGGAAGCAGGCTCCCCACTGAGCAGAGAGCCCGATGTGGGGCTGGATCCCAGGAACCTGAGATCATGACCTGAGCCGAAAGCAAAGGCTTAACCCACTGAGCCACCCAGGTGGCCTCCCCCCCAATTTTTTTTTAAAGATTTTATTTATTTATTTGACAGACACAGCGAGAGAGGGAACACAAGCAGGTGGAAGGGGAGAAGGAGAAGCCGGCTTTCTGCTGAGCAGGAGCCCCATGTGGGGCTCGATCCCAGGACCCTGGTATCATGATCTGAGCCAAAGGCAGATGCCTAAGGACTGAGCCACCCAGGCAGCCCTTAACAATAAAATCTTAAAAACAAACAAACCAAAAACAGGGTTGGAGCCCTGGAACCACATCTGCCACTGGGCATCTGGCTTTACGAATAGTGGTGGCTCTGATGGTGTATGAGGTTGGGTCTTGTCTCCTTGCCTGACTGTAGTTCACACATCTCAGTGCTTGTCAGGGCAACTTCTAAAGATCACCTTGCTTTGGTAGCACTGGGTACAGGGCCCAGATTTTACGTTTTCCATACAAAGGCAGCTTAACCTCATGGCTAAGAGCTCAGACTTGGGAGTTACACTTCCTGCCTTGAAAGCCCAGACCCACCGCTGACATTGGAAAGCTCTTCTAACTTCCCTCTGCATAACTGAATTAATATGAAGTGCTTAGAACACTGCCTGGGACATAGTGTTTACTCCTCTAATTATTTTTTTTATTATTATTTAAAAATAAATTAGTTGCCCAACGTATTAGTTTCATATGTGGTGTTCAGTAATTCATCAGTTGAGTATAACCCAGTGCTTATCACATCATATGCCCTCCTTAGTCCCCGTCACCCAGTTACCCCGTTCTCCTTGACCTCCTCTCCAGCAACCCTCAGTTTGTTTCCCATAATTAAGAGTCTCTTCATGGTTTGTCTCCCTCTAATGACTTCCCATTCAGTTTTCCCTCCATACCCCTATGATCCTCTGTACTGTTCCTTACATTCCACAAAGGAGTGAAACCATCAGTTGTCTTTCTCTGATTGACTTACTCAACATAATACCCTCCAGTTCCATCCATGTCAATGTAAATGGTAAGTATTCATCCCTTCTGATGGCTGATTAATATTCCATTGTATCTATAAACCACATCTTCTTTAGCTATTTGTCTGTCCACCGACATCTTGGCTCTTCCTACAGTTCGCTATCGTGTACATTGCTGCTATCAACACTGGGGTGTGGGTGCCCCTTCAGATCACTACATTTGTATTTTTGGGATAAATACCTAGTAGTGCAATTGCTGGGTGGTTAGCTCTGTTTTTAACTTGGCGAACCTCTGTCTGTTTTCCAGTGACTGTACCAGCTTGCATTCCCACTAACAGTGTAGAAGGTTCCCTTCTTGTTTCCTCTCTTGTTAATTTTAGCCATTCCAACTGGCCTGGGGTGGTATCTCACTGTGGTTTTGATGTGTAATTCCCTGATGCTGAGTGATGTTGATCATTTTTTCATGTGTTTGTTGGCCATTTGGATGTTTTCTTTGGAGAAATGTGTGTTCCTGTCTTCTGCCCATTTCTTGATTGGATTATTTGTTCTTTGGGTGTTGAGTTTGATAAGTTCTTTGTAGATTTTGGACACTAGCTCTTTATGTGATATGTCATTTGCAAATAGCTTCTCCCATTCTTTGGGTTATCTTTTGGTTGTTTCCTTTGTTGTGCAAAAGCTTTTTATCTTGATGAAGTCCCAGTAGTTCATTTTTGCCTTTGTTTCCCTTGCCTTTGGAGACATGACTAGCAAGAAGTTGCGGTGGCCGAGGTCGAAGAGGTTGCTGCCTGTTTTCCTCTAGGATTTTGATGGATTCCTTTCTCACATTGAGGTCTTTCATCCATTTTGATTCTATTTTTGTGTGTGGTATAAGGAAATGGTTCCGTTTCATTCTTCTGCATGGGGCTGTCCAATTTTCTCAACACCATTTGTTGAAGAGACTGTACATTTTCCATTGGACGTTCTTTCTTGCTTTGTCAAAGATTAGTTGACCATAGAGTTGAGGGTCCATTTCTGGGCTCTCTATTCTGTTCCACTGATCTATGTGTCTGTTTTTCTGCCAGTACCATACTGTCTTGATGATGACAGCTCTGTAATAGAGCTTAAAGTCTGGCATTTTGATGCCATCAGCTTTGGTTTTCTTTTCCAACATTCCTTTGGCTATTTGGGGTCTTTTCAGGTTCCATACAAATTTTAGGATTATTTGTTCCAGCTCTGTGAAGAGTGTTGATGGTATTTTGATAGGGATTGCATTGAACATGTAGATTGGGTAGCATAGACATTTATTTATTCTTCTAATCTGAGGGCATGGAATGTTTTTCCATTTCTTTGTGTCTTCCTCAGTTTCTTTCATAAGTGTTCTTCAGTTTTTAGAGTACAGATCTTTTACCTCTTTGGTTAGGTTTATTCCCAGGTCTCTGATGGTTTTTGGTACAGTTGTTAATGGGATCGATTCCTTAATTTCTCTTTTTTCTGTCTCATTTTTTCTGTCTAGTGTATAGCAGTGCAACTGACTTCTGTGCATTGATTTTATATCCTGCCACTTCACTGAACTCCAGTATGAGTTCTAGCAATTTTGGGGTGGAGTCTTTTGGGTTTTCCACATAAAGTATCATGTCATCTGTGAAGATACTTTACATCATGTAAAGTATCATGTCATCTTTGACTTAATTCTTTGCCATTTTGAATGCCCTTTATTTCTTTTTGTTGTCTGATTGCTGAGGCTAGGACTTCTAGTACTATGTTGAATAACAGTGGTAAGAGTAAGCATCCCTGTTGTGTTCCTGACTTTAGGGGAAAAGCTCTGAGTTTTTCCTCATTGAGAATGATACTCGCCCTGGGCTTTTTGTATATCACTTTTATGATACTGAGATATGTTCCTTCTGTACCTACACTGTGGAGAGTTTTAATCAAGAAAGGATACTGTATTTTGTCAAATGCTTTTTCTGCATCAATTGAGAGAATCGTATGGTTCTTGTCCTTTTATTAATATGATGTGTCACATTGATTGATTTGCAAATGTTGAACCATCCTTGCAGCCCAGGAATAAATCCCACTTGGTGGGATTTATTTTATCCTTTTAATGTACAGTTGGATCCTACTGGCAAGTATCTTGTGAGAATTTTGACATCCATATTCATCAGGGATATTGGTCTGTAATTCCCCTTTTTGTTGGGGGCCTTTGTTTGGTATCAAGGTAATGCTGAGCTCATAGAATGATTTGGAAGTTTGCCTTCCCTTTCCATTTTCTGAAACAGCTCCATAAGAATAGGTATTACTTCTTTAAATGTTTGGTAGAGGGGTGCCTGGGTGGCTCAGTTGTTAAGCGTCTGCTTTTGGCTCAGGTCATGGTCCTAGGGTCCTGGGACCCACATTGGGCTCCCTGCTCCATGGGAAGTCTGCTTCTCCCTCTCCCACTACTGCTTGTGTTCCCTCTCTCTCTCTCATCGTGTCTCTCTCTGTTAAATAAATAAATAAAATCTTGAATGAATGAATGAATGTTTTTAGAATTACCTGGGGAAGCCATGTGGGCCTGGACTCATTTGTTGGGAGATTTTTGATAACTGCTTCAGTTGCCTTGCTGGTTATGGGTCTGTTGAGGTTTTCTGTGTCTTCAGTTTTGGTAGTTTATATGTTTCCAGGAAGGCATCCATTTCTTCCACATTCCCTAATTTGTTGGCAGATAGTTGCTCCTAATGTGTTGTTTAACATTGTTGGTATTTCCTTCATGTTGGTCGTGATCTCTCCTCTTTCAGTCATGATCTTATTAATTTGGGTTCTCTCTCTCTCTCTTTTGATAACTCTGGCAAGGGGTTTATCGATCTTACTGATTCTTTCAGAGAACCAGCTTCTAGATTCATTGATCTGTTCTGCTGTTCTTTTGGTTTCTGTTTCATTGATTTCTGCTGTAATCTGTATTACTTAAGCTTTATTTGCTGTTCTTTCTCCAGCTCCTTTAGGTGTATGGTTAGCTTGTGTATTTGAGATTTTTTTAATTTTTGGAGAAAGGCTTGTATGGCTATATACTCCTTTTTAGGACTGCCTTTGCTGTATCCCAAAGGTTTTGAAAGGTTGTGTTTCATTTTCATTTGTTTCCATGGTTATTAAAATTCTTTAATTTCCTAGTTAACCCCTTCATTCTTTAGTCAGATGCTCTTTAATCCCAAATGTTTGAATTCCTTCCAAATTTCCTCTTGTGATGAATTTCAAGTTTTAAAGCACTGTGGTCTGAAAATATGCAGGGAATAATCCCAGTTTTTAAGTACTGGTTGAGACCTGATTTGTGACCCAGTATGTGAACTATCCTGGAGAGTGTTCCATGTGTACTCAGGAAGAATGTGTATTCTTTTGCTTTAAGATGGAATGCTCTGTATATAGGTGTGAAGTCCATCTGGTTCAGTGGGTCATTCAAAGCCATTGCTTCCTTATTGATCTGTTCAGATGACCTGTCCAATGCTGTTATTAAGGTGTTGAAGTCCCCTACTATTACTGTATTATTAGCAATGTGTTTCTGTAATTTAGTTATTAATTGGTTTATATAATTGGCTGTTCCCAAGTTAGGAATATAAATGTTTATAATTGCTAGATCTTCTTGTTGGATAGACCTCTTAAGTGATATAATGTCCCTCTTCATCCCTTACTACAGTCTTTGGTTTAAAATCTAATTTAGGTCTATGAAATGAAAATTGCTACCAGCTTTCTTTTGCTGTCCATTGGCATTATAAATGGTTCTCTGCCCCCTCACTTTCAATCTGGAGGTGTCTTTGGGTCTAAAATGAGTCTGTTATAGATCGCATATGTGTGGGTCTTGATTTTTCATCCAATCTGATATCCTGTGTCTTTTGATATGATTCTTTCTGGTCTGTGTTACTTTTGGGCTCTCTCTTCTGTTACAGGATTTCCTGTAATATTTCCTGCAAGGCTGGTATAGTGATCACAGATTCTTTTGTGTGTTTGTCCTGGGAGCTCTTTAACTCCATCCATTCTGAGTGACAACTTTGCTGGATAAAGTGTTCTTGGCTGCATGTTTTTCCCACTTAGCACATTAAATATATCATGCCAGTGCTTTCTGGCCTGCCAGGTCTCTGTGGACAGGTCTGCTGCCAGTCTAATGTTTCTATTATTGTAGGCTAAGGAGCTCTTTCCTCAAGCTGCTTTCAGGATTTTCTGAAATTTGCAAGCCTCACTATTATATGTTGGGGTGTTGATCTGTTTTTATTGATTTTGTGAGCTTCTTTCTACCTCTTGGACATGAATGTTTCCTTCCCCACCTTAGGGGTGTTCTCAACTATGATTTGCTCAAATATACCTTGTGTCCATCTCTCTCTCTTCTTCCTCTGGGACCCCAGTAATTCTGATATTATTTGCTGATTTCTCAAAGCTTCCTCTCATGGTCCATTAGTTGTTTTTCTCTCTTTTCCTCCATTTCTTGCCTTTCTATCATCTTGTCTTCTAGGTCACTGACTCTCTCTTCTGCCTCATTTATTCTAGCTGTTAGAGCTTTCAATTTAGACTGCATCTCAGAGCATTTTTAATTTCAGCCTAATTAGATTGCATTTCTACACTAAGAGATTCTCTAGTGTCTTTTATTCTTTTTTCAAGCCCAGCTGGTAATTTTATGTTCGTTATCCTGAATTCCAGCTCTGATACTTTCAATCTATCAATTAGATCTGTGGCAGAGTGTATTACCTCTGGTTTTTTTCCTTTGTTGTGAATTCCTCCTAGTCATTTTTCCCGGAGAAGAAAGGATGAATGACAGAAAAAATTAAAAATATCAATCATGACCAAACAAAATACACGTTAGACAAATCCAAAGAGGTCAGAAACCAAATGAAAAGAAAAATGAAAAAGGGTGGGGAAAGGGGAGAGAATATAATCTCCCAGGTGGAAAAACAGGGTAATCCACTTGGTCCTGGGTGTATTTTGGTCTGTTTGTTAGAAGACACTAAAATCCCAAAATTCTAAAGAAAACAAAACTTACAATAAAATTGAATACAGTGAAAGGAAGCCAAAAATGAGGAGTATAATATGCAAATATAAAAATGAATGTTACAAAAAATGATTTAAAAGTAAAGAGTTGATAAAATAATAAACTAGTTGAAAAGGAAAAAAAAAAAAAGGCAATTCTAAACTGAAGGAAGAATCGTGAGAAGAAACCTTGAATTCTATATACTGTTTTCTCCTAGTGCTGGTTTTGGCTTTCTGTGTTCCTGGTAAACTTGGTATTAGCCTGATATTCCAGCTGCTCTCCTGGGGGTGGGGCCCACTGTGCTAATTCTCAGGTGTCTGCCTGGGCCGAGTTACATTGCCCCTTGCCAGGGTGCCGGGCCCAATGTAAGCTGCTTCGGGTTCTTCTATGTGGCTTCTGTTCTCTAAAGCCTTTCCTGTCGCTTCAGAGGATGAAAATAAAAATGGCCGAGCCCCAGTCTCCAGCCCAAGAGCTGAAAGATTGCGGCCTTCTCTCTTCAGTAATCTCCCAGGAAAATGCCACCTTCACTTTTGAGTGTACCAGACTCTGCAGACACCTGAACTGTGCAGCTGCACTGATCCTCTTGGGGGAGGGAGGAGGGTGGCCAGGGGCCTGCTGCTTGTAGGGCCCCCGGATACAGAGCAGTCACCCCATCACATTGGTTCCTGGTTTATGGCAAACTGAGGTGACCACTCACTTCTGGGCTCACTGGCCATAGTCGGTTTCCCAAGCATTTGAATGGCTCAGGCACCCCTTCTCTCTGTGACCCCCAGAGATCCTGAGACCACACTGTCTCACCTAGGATTCTGCCCCTTTTGGTCACCTGAGCATCTTTCAGGTAGGGATGTCTCTCACTGGAGCAGATTTCTAAAAGTTCTGATTTTGGGCTCTGGGGCTCTATCGCTTTCCAGTAGCTGGCTTTCGGAGTCTCCCTCCCTTGCTGTTTATCTTCCAATAAATCCCTTCTGATTCACTTTACACCTCCTACCTTTGCAAAAAGTGGCCACCTTTCTATTTGTAGAATTCCAGCAATTCTTTTCTTACATCTCAGGTTGAATTCATAGGTGTTCAGAATGATCTAGCTAAATTCAAGGGACCAGATGAAATGAGGACTGCTACTCTTTGACCTTCTTGCTTCTCTCTGCTCCTCTGATTAATAGGATTTTATTACCATATGAGTATGGGCTGGGTGGTCAACAACAGACATTTCCTTTTTTTTTTTTTAATTAAAAAATGTTTAAGATATTATCTATTTATTTGACACAGAGAGAGAGATCACATGTAGGCAGTGAGGCAGGCAGAGGGGGAGAGGGAAGCAGGCCCTCTGCTGAGCAGAGAGCCCGATGCGGGGCTTGATCCCAGGACCCTGAGAAAATGACCTGAGCCAAAGGCAGAAGTTTAACGCACTGAGCCACCTAGGTGCCCCAACAACAGGCATTTCTTTCTCAGGGTTCTGGAGGCCGGACAATCTGAGATAGGGGGTCCAGCATGGTTACTTCTGGTGGGGGCTCTCTTCTGATTTGCAGTTTAAAACAAAATGTCCCTACCAAAGTGCTAAAATACTTTTTTGTGTTAAAAAAAAAAAGCCCCAATCAAGGGTAATTGGGTCCTCCTCCTATCCTGACACATAGGCTGGTGTTCCTCCTTCATGTTCTAGTCCTCTCCGTGCTCACGTGAAAAAAGAGTTTTGTGTTGGGTTTGGGGAGAGCTGGGCTTCCGGAGTTGTATGGATTTCTTCACCGCAGTCGGTCTTCCCATGCAGGTATGCGCTGCGCACTCTGGAGGCAAGACTGTTCCTTACATGGTTCGTCTCCTCAGATGGAGGGGTGCACCAAGTCAGTGGTACTAATTAAGGGTGCTAATTATTTAGGCAAAAATCAGATAAAATTGTCTCATAGCTTTGCAATAAACCAAAAGTCTCTAGAGATTGTGACATAAAGGAAGGATAGGCAGCCCCTTCCTATTTCCTGCATGAGCATTTCTGTAGATAGCCCTCCCATGTGTGTGTGAGTGAGGGACCTGAGAAGTGTCAGGTCACAGGGTCTTGGCAGTGTCCCAGCCTGCAGGTTCACAGGACCTAGTGCTTACCCACTACCTCTAGCGTGAGGCTTTGGACAATGTGCTGTGACACGCTGATGTCGAAGAGAGTTTGCTGCTCCATTTTTGGGGAGAAGCAAGCCTCCTTCCTTCCAGGGGTTAAAGAAGAGCTGAAGGAAGCCCTTCAGATCAGTTTTTAATCTCAGTGGAATGTTCTTAAGTCTGAGGGTTGTTTTAAAAGATGTCTTGATGTAGGTAACATGCAAGCTTCCATTGGGAGGTAGTCCCAGATTAAAGTTTCCCATCAGGAGGAGCCATATTAAACTTTCTGGGGATTAGAGGTATGAATCAATTGAGCATACTTCCGTGTGTTTTTGAATTGGATAAAAATAGTTCCTTTTGGGGTGCCTGGGTGGCTCAGTGGGTTAAAGCCTCTGCCTTTGGCTCAGGTCATGATCTCGGGGTCCTGGGATCCAGGGCCGCATCAGGCTCTCTGCTCAGCAGGGAGCCTGCTTCCCTCCCTCTCTCTCTACCTGCCTCTCTGCCTACCTGTGATCTCTCTCTCTCTCTGTCAAATAAATAAATAAAATCTTTTTTAAAAAGTTCCTTTTATTTTGCTTCTTTGTGTTTGAGGAAAGAAGGAAAATGGCGAATGTCATGGAATCTCCGAACCCCTATTGGCTGAGAGGATGCCTCCTACTCTAAATCATATTTCTTTTGGTTTTCAACAGCCAAGCAGGTTGAATATCTGGTCAACGAAAAGCACATCTACCTGCTGCCAAGTGGTCGGATCAACATGTGTGGCTTAACCACGAAAAATCTAGATTATGTGGCTACCTCCATCCATGAAGCAGTCACCAAAATCCAGTGAAGAAGCAGCACCGGAACCAGCACCACCAAAGTGGCCCTCTGTCCCGTGTGTTCCCTGCCTGCGCCAGCCTCGCTCTGTGTGTTGTGGATAAGAGACTCCGGAGGACTGGAACCGGCTCTGGTGAGGTGGCCTCTGGTTAAGGCGGCCCCGCACAGGGCAACATCCCTTGTCAAGGAACGGGGGCCTGGGATCAGAGCCTCTTGGGACGCCAGAGCAAATCAGGTTTTTATTTAAGAAGAATAAAAAGGTACTTAGATCATGAGACGTAGTTATCTTGCTCCCTCACTAGAAGCCAGAATGTTGTCTCTGTCGCTCCTGTGCTTCTGTGTATTGCTTGACTCTGCACAAAATCTTGCCCCAAAGATCAAGTTGGCTGAAGAGCCAATTGTGATTGTGTCATTAAAACTTGTCATCTCTACTCAGAGTGTCTGTCTCCTCTTTCTCCATGGCTGTGTCCCTAGTCTTAAGCTTTAGCTCGCTGGCGAGCAAGGTAAGAGATAGCTTTACATCTCTCTCTCTCTCTCTCTCTCTCACACACACACACACACACACACACACACACACACACCTGAAACAGAAGTTTTACACAACAGTATTTACCCTTGTTGTGAGCAGTGTATTCTGATAGTTCCTGTCCTATTGGGTTATGTTTCACTGAAGAAATGAAAGTTGAATTGAGACCCGTGGAATTGATTTTGTGATCCACTCATGGGTTGCAAGCCATAGTCTAAAAAGAATGCTCTAGAGGAATTTGCTAGCTGGTAAGAAAAAAACTAGGAGGTGACAGTACCTTTAAGGGGGCAAAAGAAGTCTGGGACCGTTAAGTGGGTGTGGCCCTTCTCAGAGCAGACCTACCCCACAAAGTCTTGGTTCTTAGTATTTCATTTCTCTTGTTAGGGGGAATTTAATTTTTCTCTTGGGGGAAGACTTCAGTGAAAAAAAAAA
>RCUC01113313.1:0-14553 GCA_003697995.1 Taxidea taxus jeffersonii | reverse complement strand
ATTAAAGATCTAACAGGGAAAAATAAACATTGTACGATACATGATAGGAAGATATTGTATAACCCCAGGATAGACTATCTATGTTAAACTGGACACAAAAGCACAAATCATAAAATAAAAGATTAATAAATGTGATTAGCTTAAACTTTAAAACATCTACAGAGCAAAAAATATTCCATACACTATTGAAAGACAAGATATATCCTGGCAGGAAAGTTTTCACTTCATATAATTGCAAAGCATTAGTAAATAGAATATATCTTTAATTGGTTTATAAAAAAAGATAAACAAATGACACTGTAGGGGGAAAATGGCATAAGAAATGAATAGGTAATTCACAAAAGAGAAAAATAAATGGCCAATGAACATATGTAAAGATGCACAATCTCACTAGTAATCAGAAAATGCAAATTAAACTCACAAAGAGATATCATTTTACACCCATCAAATTGGAAAATATTAAGCCATCTGACAATGCCAATTGTTGGCAAGAACTCATTCACTACTGGGGGGTGGAGTGTAAATTTGAACAACCATTTGAGGGAGCAACTTGGCAATTCCTAGTAGGGATTAAGATATGCATATCCTTGCACCTAGAAATTTTACTTCTAAGTATATACCTTAAAAACTCTTGCATATGTGCACGAGGAGATGTGTACAAAAATTGGAAACAGCCTACATGTCCATCAGTGGAAAAAAGAATAAATTAATGTTGGTATATTTATACAATGGAACACCATATAGAAATTAAAATGAATGAACTAGAATTACATATATCAACATGTATAAACCTTTAAAAAAGCATAAAATGTATTTAAAAATAAAAGTTGTGGAATGATACATATGGCATAATACGATGGATATAAATCTAAGAATATGCAAAACAATACCATGTATTATTTATGGACACATATGTAGTAAAAATATTTTTAAAACATGATAAACACTGAGTTTAGGATGGGACTATATTTCTGGCTCAGGAAGCAAATGAATGAGATTGTGAAGAGTAATACAGATGGAGCCAACTGTTTTTGTATTATTTTATCTCCTAAAAGAAAAATGAAAGGTCTGAAACAAATATAGCAAAATGTCAAGATTTACCAAAGCTGGGTAGGGGGTACATAAATATTTGTTATATTAGCCTAGTGGTGTGCTGGTAAATGTTTAGCAACTAGCTTTCCTAGAGAAAACCTTGATTTGTAGTGTTGGCCAATTTTCATGGTGTAAATACTCCCACCATGGCCAATTTCAAGCTATCAATGTAACTTTGCTGATTACAGATTTTGGAAGAGAGGCACACAATAGGTTCTTAAGAGACAGAAGGAATGGGCTCCAGCATACCACTGTATTAGCTTCCACTCCCTGCTGTGTGAAATAGGAGAAAATAAAAGTAAAATGTTATAAATATAAAAGCACACATACAATATGGAAAGAAGTGAGAGTGTAAGTGTTCTCTAAAACAGGGTGGTGGTGGACCTCTTGTCCTTCCTTCCCCTACACCCACCATGAAAGCCACAGAGACCCCATCCTGTAGACCACTAGCCTAGACAATCCCTGATATGTTAAGATTTGCTATGATCTCACTCCTTTTGTTGATAATGACACTGCCTTGTGCAGCAAGCAAGCAAGGAGGCATCTGGAAAGGTGACTACATAGTGAGCTGGCAGGGGACCCACAAAACTTAAGGCACAGGCAAGCTTATGACATAGAAGAAATTACAGATCCATATCCCAAAGCTAGATAGAAATAAATGGCCAGGATCACTGTACTCTCTCTGTGCTCAAACTTCCAGGGCATTGGACTAGCTCACCTTGCTCTACTGAGAAGTTCTAACCTTGGGCCAAATTGTTTAAGATGGCAAGAGACAGAATGTTGGAAGAAAGAACAGCCTTAGGAAGCATTTGGTCATCTCTTTTCAGACTGTGTTCTCTGGCACACTGGTTTTCATTACAGTTGCCTTGGGTAGAATCAATACCCCCACTCCCTCTCCATCCACAGAAGCGCCCCTCTTATCTGACTTGAGTGTAAGCCAGAACTCCATAAGGAGTTCATCTGAGCATCTGGTTTTATTGCTTCAGAACCAGAAAACAGTATGGAAGCCACTGAAGGGTTAATCCAACTCATACATTTCTGCAGTTGTGGGACTGGACATCCAAGGAGAGAAAGGAATGTGCAGGGGTCAGAATGTGCAGGGGTCAGGAATGACAGGGGTCAGAATTCAAACTCCTATGTCCTAACTCCTGGCCCAGGTCTTCCCACCCACCCCCACTATCGTTGGGACATAGGGTCCATCTATCCTTCTGCCTCATTGGTCAGAAGACCAGAAGGACCAGCAAAGAAGGAAGAAATAGGAGGAGATGCAGAAGTAAAGCAACTCATAAAAAGAATCAACTGAGAAAAGTTGCTATTTTTCTACCTGATTTGTCCTGACAGTGACCCTACCATGCTGGCCGAAGTCCTAAGATAAGACATGGTCCTGTCAGGGGACTCCTCCCAAACATTTTCCCTTGAACTTCTGGTGAAGGACACAGAGAAAAGAAAAACATGGTCCTCTTTCCTTGGCAGTGTAGCAAAGCAGACAAACCCTGGCTTTCCCATCTCAGTTTGAGCCCCAGAACACACACACACCAGCCCTGTGACCATAAGTAGGATGGCTGACCTCTGTAAGACTCAGCCTTCTCATTTACAGAGTAGGTTATTCATGGGCTCAAGGGAACAGTTATAAGGGTTAAATAATGTCACAAACACAAAGCTTTCAGCAGAGACTGACCCCACAGTATATTCCCCCAAAGATATTGATCTTCATGCTCTGAGCCACAAAACACTCAGTATGAGAGGTAGGGCATTCTCACAGATGACTATAATGTAAGCCAGAACAATAGCCAACATCTACTGAGCACCAGCTGTGTATGAGGCTATTCACTAAGCTCCTTTTGAACACCCCTTTTAATCCTTGCAACAGCCCTTTGAGGCAGGAGTTGTTATACCCATTTTAAAGATGAGAGGGCTGAGGCTTAACTGATTAAGCTGAGCCTTAACCCCTAACTCAATCTCAATGCATTGGTCTAGTGGGAGAAGTAAGATTCCAACCCGAGAACCTCCAACCCCATGATCCATGCTTTTGGCTTGTCTACCAGATGCCTCCCATCCCTTTCCCTGATACCAACAGCCATGAAGTTTCAAAGAGTGGAGCAATGACTTTAAGCTATGGCAGAGCAGGATCAAAGTCTTCTTGGAGGAGGTGATCTTGTGGGATGAATGGAAAGGGAAGATCTGCTAGACTGGAAGAGCAGTGTCCACATGCCAGGTCTGGGTCACCTGGGAGATGGTTTGTCAGTAGACTCTCATTCCAGTGTGGTCACTTGAGCTTCCATATACTTCTTGATCCACAACATGCCAGGCGGGCAAAAGAACCATTGACAGTATCTTGATATAGGAAACAATATACTTAGACTCCAAACATGTGGGTCCAGAGCCAGATTGCCTGACTTCAAAGCTTAACTCTGCCACTGAGTGTCCCTAGACAAGTTACTCAACCACTCTGTGCCTCAATTTATCTAGCCATAAAATGAGGTTAATAATAGTACTTAATTTCAGGTGACATGAAGCATCTAGCACAGTACCTGCACAGAGTAAGCTCCCAACAAATGTTAGCTATTTCTATGATTATTGCCAATATCATTCTAATCTGGACATACTATACTTCTTGCCAGTCCTGATTATTGGCCTGTTGGATTAATTTATCCTAAAAGTCAAACACCTTGGGAACTTGGACACTAAGTGTTTCAACATCTCAGAATCATTAAATATCAGATTCCTAGAATTACAGAACTTTCAAACCTTAGAATAAAAATACAGTTAAAGCCAACAAAATTTACAACATAAATTTCCCCTAAATGCTGTCTTCCTCCTCTCTCTTTGGGAGGATTGGAGCTATTATTTTGTTATCTGGATCCTTGAATTTCTCCCCCAGAAATATATTATTATTATTATTATTACTATTACTATTATTATTATTATTATTATTTGTTTCAAGGAGAAGCATTTATGTTCTTTTTTTTTAACCCCTCCCCTCCCCTCCTCTTTTTGCTCTGTCTCTCTCTGTCTCTTGAATATGATGTGATGGGTAAAATACCAACTGCAATAAGTCAAAATTTCTGACAGAAATAATAGAGCCCGCATCCATTTCCAGCCATTCTCCCAGTGATAACAATTAAGCCCCGGACAGTTTGAACTTTTTACAAAGAATTAATGATGCATGTGAACACGAGGGGAGAACAATTGCTAATAATTTATGAAGTCTTCACTGGCTCAACATAGTAAGTTTGGTAAAGTGAAGGGGGGGAAGCTTTGAAAGGTAAACACTTTGAAAAGCCATTCTGAGGCTCTGCCCTGTCAATTGAGAATTTACTACATTCCATTAAACAACCTAAAATAACTTCTATGGTAATCACCCTTCAGATACAGGCGCCGGTGCCGACAAAGGTATTATTAAGTTAAATTACCCTAAAAGTGTTGGATTGACAGAAAGGTTCAGTCAATGGTTTGGAAAGCCGGGGTCCCTAAATGACACCAGCAAACAGATACTGATGTTCTGAGGTTGGAGAACCTGGCTCTACCAGACCTGGAGCTAACAGGATTTCAATTTGAGCTTTTAAATATTTCATACTCCCCCTGCAGATCTCAGGAGGAGGGCTGTGGGATTCACAGAGGTGGAGCTGGGGCTCCTCCTTGTCTTGCCTTTCGGGCCAGGATTTGAAAGGTAGCTCTGAGTGGAAATAAACAAAGAGACATATGGTGAGGAGGGTTTGTCTCTTTGAGAGGAGACGGGAGCAGTGAAGAGGGAATTCAGCAGCTGGGTTTGATGGGGGGAAGGAGTCAGGAGTCTCAATTCATAGATAAGGGAAATGAGATCTCTTACCTGAGGCCACTCAGTAAGTCTGGAGCATCACTAGTATGCAGGAAACTCCATTTCATCATAGCACAGGCAACCTCTCTCTTGATTTTGATGGTTCCTGGACTCAAGCCCAGTTTGACCCTCGCAGGACCCCCTAACTATTTTTAATAAACTCTATTAATACATAACATGCCTGGAGAAAGATGAATAAGTCTTAATGTGCAGCTCAATGAATCCCCCCCAAAAAATATGTGTATAACCTAAGCGCTGGGCTCAATACACACAAAATACCCAGCCTCTCCCACCTCATCCCCAATCCTCAGTAGATTCTCAAACCCCCAAGTTACTACCCCCATGAAAAAATACCACCCTTCTAACTCCTAACACATAGAATACTTTGTTTTGAAACTTGGTGTAGGTAGACTTCCTTGCTATGCATTTCTTTGTGCCTGCTTCCTTTCACTCCAAATTTTGCTTCTGAGTTCTGTTCATGTTTTAGAAGTATTTGTGGTTTGTTCACAGTCATGGATGCTTAGTTTTCTAAGTTCTGGATTCTTAGTTTTCTACTGTGCAACTGTACCACAATTTATTTTGCCATGCTTCTATTGTGAGGATTTGGGTTATTTCTAGTTGAGACTAATACAAATCTTGCTACTATAAACTTTCTTTTGCAAGCCTGTTAGTGCCCATGTGTATATATTTCTGCTCGATTTATACCAATAAGTGGAATTACTGGGTCAGAGGATATGCATAAATTTGGCTTTCATAGTGCTGGTAAATAGATTTCCCAAACAGTCAGATTAACTTTGTTTCCCACAAGCAACGTAAAATAGTTCTAGATATTCCACATTCTTACCAACACTGGGGATTTCCTAGCCTTTTAAATATTCTGACTATTATGGGGTTTTGTGCAGTGATATCACATTGTAATTTAATCTGCATTTTTCTATGGACTCCTGAAACTGAGCAGGTGCATTTATTGGTCATTTTGATATCCATTTTGGTGCCTATGCAAGTCTTTTGCCCATTTTTCTGTATGATTACCTGCTTTTCTTATGTTGACTCCGAGAGTCCTTCATACAGTCTAGATATGAGTGATTGGTCATGTGTATGGATTTTAGATATCTCCTACCATTCTAATTCTTACCATGCACTCTCTTTAGGACACTTTTCAATGAACAGACATTCTCAATTTTAATGTTTTAAAGTTTTTGGCCCCTACATATATTTGTTGGGTGAAGGAGCCCTAATGACACTAAATCCAACTTGGCTTGGAAGCCTAACTATTCTTATTTCACATGCCAAAAATGAGGAAATCCAATAGTAGATGGTGCATTTAAAAGACTTCCATATGTAACATATGATCTTTCACACATAGCCAACTGCTGTCCCCATGCAAATATTCATTCAGTCAACTCATATTTCTTAGGGTTGACTCTGTGCCAGACTCTGTCCTCAGCACCAGAGATATGACAGCAGTGAGCAAAAGAACCAAGTTCTTGTTCTCAAGAAGCTTATGTTTTAGTAGGGGGCAGAAACCATGCACATGTCAACTAGTAAGAGGAATTACAAAGAAGTATTGCTAAATGCTAAAAGGAAAAACTGAAAGGGCAATAATTGTGAAGTAACTGGGAAGGGTCAGAGAGACCTCTCTGGCATGATTGTTGAACTAGGAAATTAATAATAACAAGGAACCTGCCTTCTAAAGTCTTACAAAGAAGGTTCCAGGAAAAAAAGGTATGAAGACCCTTGAGTGTTTGACAGTCACAGAAGAAGGAAGTATGGCTTGTCCATATTAGGTGGGGGACATGGAGAAGGAGATCCAGTTGGGTTGTGAAGGGCCATGGTCATAAGTTGAAACTGCAGGGAGAAATTACATCAGATTTTCCATTTAAATGATGGCTCTAGCTGCTGGATGGAGGATAGATTAGAGCAGGGTGAAAAGGATGCTGGGAGAACATTAGGAAGTGCTCACAGCAGTTTGCAGGGGGAGTGGCAGGGAGGGGTGAAGGTGGCTCTGCTATGGTTTCAGATGGTGTTGCAAGCAGAGACCACCATGATTCTTGGGGGCTGGAAAGGAGCTGACAGAGTAAGGCATCCAAGCCCCTCCAGGCATGCGGCTCAAGACAAAAATTGTCTTCAAGACAAAATTGGAAAGACAGTAGTGTTTTCTACTGTTGTAAAAACCTTTCACAGAAGAAATTCCTTCTTCCCTTCCTAAAATCACAGTATGCCAGAAATGATGGGGTTTCAGGAGTCTCCTGGTACAATTCCCCACACTTCTCCTCCTTTGGGTGCCTTCAGAACATCTCCAGCAAGGAAATAGCCAGGTTCCAATCAAATATCCTCATGACAGGGACTTCATTACTCCCTAGGTCACTGCACAATCATCTTTGACTGGGCCTTCTTAATATTTCCATTTTAATTTGACCTCCCCAAAAAAAAAAAAAAAAAAGGAAGAAAGTGTCTAGACTTCTCATGTTGCCTAATATAGCCCTTCACCCTTCTGAGTCTAACAGAAAATTCTTTCATGCTCTAACCTCAGTTCCTTACCTGTGTGAGTAGCCTGCACAATGTTGGGCATCAAGACAAGTAACACATAAAAGAACGAGCAGGACTTGTTTTTAACACATCAACTCTAATGCCCCGCAAAATATAACCTCCCTCTGCATGGTGGTTGTTATTGCTTTTGTGGTCACTGTTAGTATTATGTTCATTGTTATCATTATCAGGAATAGTAGTATAGTGTTATTAAAGCTTGTTTTGTTTGGAGTCTGCCCCTTGTGCTCATCTGAATTTCTACAGGTATCAGACAACAGGACAGATGACATTTATTCTTATACTTGTGTCACTTTGCACCTGCTGTTCCTTCTACCTCCAACACTCTTCCCTCCTTCATTCTTTTGTAAACTTGCATTAACCACTCGGGATTTGGCCCAGATACCACCTTTTCTGCGCAACCCTCTTCATACCTCTCTCTCTCTCTCTCTTTCTGTCTGTCTGTCTCTCTCTCTCTCTCTCTCTCTCTCACACACACACACACACACACAAGGGGTGAAGACCTTCTTCTACTGTGTGCTTCACCATCAAAGCATTTCTTATGGTAGATTTGCATCCTTTTTTGTCCCTTGGTCGGCAGTCCCTAGATCAACAATGGGCCTTCCAATCTAAGATGCCTTTATAGAAAGGGAATATGACCGTAGCTATGACATGTTCAGCACTCACTATGTACTGGCTCTATGCTATGCATCTTCCCCAATCTCAACTTATCTCATCCTTACAAATATTCTAGAATGTAGGTGCTCCTGTCATCTCATTTTATTGACAAGAAAACTGAGGCTTGGAGAGGTGAAGTGAGTCCTCACCAAGTTATCTGCTGGTCCTGAAGGTGCCATCCCCTCTGGAAAGCCTATCCTGGCCAATGCCCCACAAAATGCTCCAGACAGACCTATGGCTCCTTAATACTGAGCCCAGCTTATAAATGTGTTTTCATTTGTGCCAATATTTGATGATATCCATCTTCCTCACTAAACTCCCAGCTCTGTGTGGTCAGGGGAAGAGTCTGCCTGCATCATCTTGCTATTCCCAGAGCATAATAAACAACAGGTGCCAAAAAATAGCTGGGAAAGAACAATAGAAAGAAGGACATGGAGGAATGCCACATGAGATGAACAAAGGGCAGAAACAGGTTCTCCTGAGGAGCCTTGTCCAGTTGTGTAATTCTGGGACTGCTTGGGAGAAGAGGACCCTGGGGTCTGACACCTTGCCCTCCAAGGAAGTGAGGCCCTCCATGGTCTTCCCTACCTGCCATAAACCTTTCTCTGTCCACATAGTTTCTTTTGGACCCAAAAAGCTGAGCTTAGGAGCTCAGGAGCTGACCCTCCTGAGCTTAGGAGCCCTGTTCTCTGCCACCTGCGTGCCTTCCCCTTCATCCTTAACCAAGCTAAGCTGTCTTGGCCCCATGCCTCCCTGCTGGGAGATGAAGAAGCAATTAATCCTGCAGGGTCCCCCACTGTTCTTGGGAAGCAGAGACTCCTGGAAGCCTGACAGCTGTGTGCGTTGGCACAGAGGGCCCGCCCAGGCTGCTTTAAGTACAGGCTGGCCTGGCAGGGAGCCCACGAGGGGGTGCCTTCCTGGGGCAAGGAGTGAAAAGACAACTCTAGGAGAACATTTGTCTTCCTTCGTCCCACAACTGTCTAGAGAGGCCTTCAAAGAGAAAATCAGTCACCCGAAGAAACATTAAGCAGACACTAGCCCACCTGGAAGTCCAAAGACCAGGGGATAAGGCTTGGCTTGTTCTCTAATGTGCTGTGTGACTGTGTGACCTTGGGCAAGTCACTTAAACCCTCGGAATTGGGGCAATAATGGAATATAAGATTATCTCCTTCTCAAAAGTGTCAGGATCATTAAGTGAGATTCATATGAAGGGCTAATCGGTGCCTAGTAGGTAGTTAACACTCAATAAATTGTAGCTATTATTATTTTGGAAGTGTTAATTATCCATAGCTTTCAGCACTAAATGAGATAATGTAACTACAGCTTCTAGGTGGAACCTGGCACAAAAATGTTGCTTAATATCTAATTTCCATCCCAAACTTGGAGTGCCACCAGTTAAAGGGGTCTTTATCCACTTTCTGATGCCCAGTTAACCTTAATGGTTGGATGGATGGATGGATGGATGGATGGATGGATGGATGGGTGGATGGATGGATGGCTAGGTAAATCTTGGGTAACATGATGCACATCTTCCTGGTGACATCCAGAATATATATTCCCAGTCTTGAGAGCTAGCAGAAATGGATTTCTGGTTGCAAGATGTCAGGTACTGTGGCTCCTGAGAGAGATATTCTAGAACCCACAGAGTCGCACTGTGCCTCACCACACCACCAACTTCACTGATGCTCCCAGAGGATTCTGTCACCACTTCCCAATAGGCATTGGGGCATCTTCCTTGGGAAATTCCCATCAGCCCCTGTGGGTCCAGATGCAGTTCTTATCTGCACCTGAATGTCCTCCCCCCATGTAGAATCCTAGAAGGCTGGAGATAAAAAGATCTCAGGGGTTAATGGATCCAAACCACTTGTTGAGCACTAACTACCACAATGATTTAAAGAGCTCTAACTTCTAGGTACTGTGTTCATTATTTCATACGTGTAATCCCATTCACTCTCACAGCATTCTGAGAAGGAAGACCTGTTCTATACATAATGCACATGCATGCATTCTATAATTCTCAATTAAAAGTATTAGATACTTTTAAATTATTTCTCAGAGTGACACAAAGCTCTCATGACAGCCAAGATTTAAATATCCTTTTTCTAGGCTTCATCTGCTACTGTGCTTTTCTAGGGCCCTAAACATGCACTTAGTCCTTCTTTGAGGTGATTCAGCACTGCCTGCAGACAGGGAATATTACTGCAATTTTACAGACGAGGAAACATAAGTACAGATAGGTGAGGAAGAAAGCCCTGCAATTAGCAAGTGGTAGAACCAAGGTTCCAACCCAGATCTGTTTGATTCCAAAACTCCCACCTCCTCTTTAGCAAAACCTCCATCTCAAATGGGGACATGGAGGTCCAGCAAGGGTAGGTGGCTTGCCCAAGATCACACACATAGTTCAGAATCCAGGCTAGGATGACTTCTCTTGGCTTCTTCAATCAGCCAGATTCCAAAGCAATGTGTTCAAGGATTCTCCCGGAGTCCTTGTTCCCCAATGTGGCTCCTCTCTCTCCAGCCATGGTGAAGCCCTCGGGGCACTCTGACCATCAGCAACACAAAACAGGTGAAAATATTTCAGTTAGATTTTTTTCCCTTTGATGGGTGAGAATTTTCCAGATCTGGGCACCTTTGAAATCTCCCAACGTCAGCCGTCATCAGCTGTAACTGGCACCTCTGCTAATAAATTGAGAATGTCACATCTCCCAAACTGCATTATTACCGTTTATAATTTTGATTGTTCATTTGCATACGAAAATTAGTCCTGTGACATGCGTGAATTTTATTTTATTCTTGAACTAATTATAAACAAGAATGCCACATTATTTACATAACTAATTATTGTTCCTTATGTTCCCCTGTTTTTAAATGGGGGGCCCATTCTCCATTGGTTAACTACACAGATGAAAAATCCAAGAACATTTCTAAAGTTTAGGAACTTGCTCTATTTGCATCAAATACAAATTCCTTTGAATGAGAGATAATATGCTTTCCATTTTAATAGGCCTAAATTAGGTTGATCTTAATTTATAGTTAATTTGAATGAATAATTCCTGTCTACCTGAGTCTGTTTTTTCAGCAGCTCATTGTAAATGTTTATTAACCCATAAATCTGCTGCCTTCCTTTAGCTGGTGATTTTAAGGGCCCCCAAACTAGAAAGAGTATGATGCCAAGGGGGGAGAAAAAGCAGAGCAATTAAGAAACCCTGGTACAAGTCCCTGGGCAGCAAGTCACATGCTGTGTGCCTTTGGGCGAATGCCTAAACCTCTCTGAGCCTCAGTTTTCTTAATCCTTAAATGGGTGGGTTAAATTAGATGACTGCTAAGATTCTGACCCTCCCAACCTTATGGGGGAGGATGTTGCAGAGAGGTCTAGGTGTCTTCTTCATCTTGCCTTTTATTTGTTTTTAAGATTTTATTTATTTATTTGACAGACAGAGACCACAAATAGACAGAGAGGCAAGTAGAGAGAGAGGAGGAAGCAGGCTCCCCACCAAGCAAAGAGCCCGATGCAGGGCTGGATCTCAGGACCCTCAGATCATGACCCGAGCGGAAGGCAGAGGCTTAACCTACTGAGTCACCCAGGCACCCCTTCATCTTTTTTGCCTTTGATGAGACCTGCTCCCCCAATCTCTCTTTTAAGATTTTAAATCTGTCTCCACTCATGGGGAGTTGACCCATTTTATTGGCCACTATAAAAGAGGGGGAGAAGTTTCTATCAAGAAGAGGACTGGAAGAGCTGCCAAGCTAATGGTGGTCTTCAAGGCACTGGTGAACAAGTGGGAAGACAGGGGCTGGGCAGCCTCAGCTAATACTTCTTCCAGAGCATCTGCTCCAATAGGGGCAGAGAAGGAAGCTAATCCCGCTTTACCCCGCCTAGATTCTGGAATTCTTTCTGGCCCAAGGTAGGAAAAAGGACCACAGTCTTGAGACTGAGAATTTAGACTGCAGGCAGCCATCTTTTGTACCACATGACCCCTGACCATCCCTAGAAGGTCCTTGGTCCTGATTGGACCAAGACTGGTCACCTGAATGTCAGTCAGCCAATCCATAGACCTATGAACCCCACTGTATGCCAGGCACTTGTATCCTCTAAGATTCTCGGCCCCTGAGACGTTTGGTTTTTCAAGCTAATACTTGATTATGTCTACCATATAGCAGGTCTTCCCTGCTGAGGAAGAACTTAAAGTCTTCTGCATTTTGTGGTGGGCTGCTAAAACAGTAAATGTATCCATGTCCTTTATATTGTCATGTTGAAGTTCCTGGCACAGTGATTCCCAGCTCGGGTCTGTTTGACTTGCTCTGGCCATCTGGACGCTAGCAAATTGGGACTTGGGTGGGCTAACTTGCTAGACTTAACGACAACCATCTCAGCAGGGGTCAACCCAGAACAGCACACAGCCAGCCCGTGCGCAAGCTTGGCCAAGACCAGAAGGACCATCCAGCCTAGCCCAGCTTGCCAGAGCCCTCAACATTGCTGTACACCAGTGACGTTTGGAGAGTTTTTGCAGCGGTTTTGTTGAGGTATATATACGCTACTGACATGTAACACTGTATGAGTTTAAGGTATGCAGCGTGTTGATTTAATAGACATATATTGCAAAAAAATTACCTCCATAGCACTGGCTAATACCTCTGTCCCGTTGTATAATTACCGTTTCTTTTTTGTGGTGAAAACACTTAAGATCTACTCTCTCAGCCACTTTGAAGTATGTAATGCAATATTACTAACTATAATCACCATGCTGCACATTAGATCCCCACGATATATTCATACTGGAAGTTTGCACCCTTTGACTGACATTTCCCCCACCCTCAACCCCAAACCTTGGTAATCACCGTTCTACTCTGTATTTCTGTGAGTTTGCTTTTTCAGATTCTGTAAGAGACATCAGACAGTATTTGTCTTTCTCTGTCTGATTTCTTTCATTTGGGATCATCCCTGGAGGTTTATCTGTGTCATTGCAAATGGCAGGTTCTCCTTTCTTTCTCATGGCTGAATGATATTCCTGTGTGTGTGTGTGTGTGTGTGTGTGTGTGTGTGTGTGTCCCAATGTCTTTATCCCTGTATCCATCAATGGATACTTAGTTGTTTCCATGACTTGGCTCTTGTGAGGAATGCTGCAGTGAGCATGGGAGTGTAGATGTCTTCACAAGATATCCCATTCATTTTCTTTGGATAAATACTCAGAAGGGCAATTGCTGGATCATAAGGTAGTTCTTTTTTTTTTTTTTTTTTTATCTTTTTTTAAGAACCTCCATCATGTTTTCCCCAGCGGCTGCACCAGTTTGCAACCCCACCAACAGTGCAAGGGGGTTCCTTTTTCTCCACATCCTCGCCCACACTTGTTGCTTGAGGTTTTGACTTTAGCCATTCTGATAGGGGTGTAGTGATATCTCATTAAGGCTTTGATTCGCATTCCTCTGATGATTAGCGATATTGAGCACCTTCTCGTGTACTTTCCCCCAGCGTTATACCAATCTGTAACCAATACACATTTGTATATCATTTTACACTTCACTTAATCAAGCAACTTCTTATAAATCATTTCATCTGAGCCTCCATTCCTCGTCTATTAAAAAAAAAAGATGAATTGCTTTCTCTTGCTCACACAATCAGCAAGGAAAGGGAGCCCTTGTTCTCATATTCATTCATTTACCCCTCTCCCACGCTCCCACAGGCAATAAATGGTTAGGATGTGTTGTATGTACTACATACCAAGCATTGTTCTAGGTGTTGGGTGTTCAAGAGGAAATTTAAAAATAAAAGACATAAATCCCTGTCCTCATTGAGCTTAATTTCTATTTTCCTTTTAAAATTCATCCATTCATTCCTCATCTGCTCCCTGAACACTTACCCTGTGGGCAAGTGAGGTCAGTCCTTTGTATTCAAGGGTCCTAGAATCTCAAGAGGTAGATATGATTTGGGTTACTGCCCGCCACACCCACCAGACAGGACTTCTAGAAATAGGAACAACAGAGACAAACTCCAAATAGGTCCCACGTGTGGACTTGAAATAAGTTTAGTTGAGGCAGAAGTGGAAATTAAATCCCTGATACATAGGTCAGTCCCCTATTCTCTTAGCCTGGGAGGGACTTTGTCTTCACACAATTATGCCTGTGCTAAGTTGATATAGTAATGTGCTCAAATAATTGTTTCTGTAATTAAACAGAGGGTGCTGAATAGAACCTAAAACAGAGGTGTCTGTGAGCTGAAACCTGAGAGCTCTCCTCCAGGTCGTTCAAGATCAGACAGTAGGAATATGGCCAGTAACTGGGTGTTTTAGGGTACACACACTGTTGTCCAAGCAGTTGAGGAGCTCAACGACCCCAAAGTTGCCAGTGACTGTGGTCTGCGGTTTAGTGAATGACCCACCCTTTGTTTTTCTAAGTCGTATTATCTATTTATTATTCAAAAAAGGCTTGAAGTTGGAAGGACC
>RCUC01113311.1:0-21381 GCA_003697995.1 Taxidea taxus jeffersonii | reverse complement strand
GGGGGGGGGGTCATCACTGCCTCCTTCGATGAACGCCCTGCCAAGAGCAGGGTGATTTGCTGAGCAGTCTGTAGCATGTTTAGGAAAGGCAGGTTCTGGCCCATGCGAAGACAATTCCTTCTGGAGACCCCTTCAAGCACTCATGCCCAGAACGGCCCTCCCTCAGGGTCCCAGCCTTAGCCACGGAGGTTCTCTCCAGGCCCAGTGCACTGCTGGAGCCTCCATGTTCTCATGTGTGTAATGGGTTGACAGCATTTCTCATGGGAACTGGGAGCACTCAGTGGAGAAACGTATGTCAACCACTTGCCCCCACACCTGGAGCAGAGTGAGAATTTCACAGATGCTGTTCCTTCCGGTCACTGCCTGTCACTCGGCTTCTCAGTCACTTCTCCAAGTGTCCCTACTTCCCTCTTAGGCTACCCTCCCTACGTGGCTTCAGAAATCCCAGCATAAAAATCCCCACGTTTCCTGAGCCACCTGAATGTGCCAGAATTTTCTTTCCTGATGCTCCCCGGTATCAGCTTATTTTCTCATGCCTTCTCCCACTGCAAAGGGCATGGCTCACACCAGGTTCTCTGGGTTACTGGTTCATGTGGCCCAGGTAAGGGGGCTTTTGCATGGTCTTAGCTTTCTTCAGGTTTCACACAGTCAGAGTGTCGTTGCTGGTAGTGACAGCTGAGAAGTGGGAGGCCCGTGATGGAGGCACAGCTTTCCTGAGAGCCAGCTGGGCAAATACTTCTTAACAAGAACTCCCTGGTTCTTGAGTATTGAGAACAACTTCCAAACAGATGTCGAGAGATGCATGAAGGCTTTCGGCCTCTAAGAATGAGAGGCCTTGATTCTCAGTGTGTGATGTGTACTCTGACAGTAGGCTTTATGGTTCTAAGAGAACAGCTTATGAGCTGGATTCCCCTAAAGTCCATTCCTTGCTTCCCCACTTATGCCCTGTGTGACCCTGGGCAACTTACTTCACCTCTCTGAGCCTCAGGCTACTGATCTAGAAAATAAGAGTGCTTGTTCCTACCTGGAAGGATTGTTTTGAAGGCTCAGTGGGGACGGTCTGGTTCCTGGCACACAGCAGGCCCTCAGTGCATGCAGATGGCTTTCTTCTCCCTGTAATGCTGGGGCTTGCTACTGATGAGCTTCTCTCTGCTGGACACATCTCAAGCAGAGTTTTGGGCAGGTACTCAGGCTGGAGAGTGGTGATCACTAGCAGATTGTCGGCTCGTGGCTACTCAGCCTTCAAACCCTTTGTGGACTATGCCTCCATCTTCCTTTCCATCTGAATGGCAGAAGGTACATATTGAACTTCCTTCCTGGTGGCATGGTTGTATAGACCGTTCATGTCATCCTTCCCCAAGAGTAACTTGAGAGTGGTCATGCTAGGGTTGGCCTGCAGAGGGCGTGGCAGTTGGGAGAGGAGGGGCAGAATAGGTGATGTGGACCATACTGGGAATTCCACCTGGCTGAGATGGAATGTGTGCTTTGGGGAAGTTCACTCAACAGGGGTGGAGGATAGGCACATGGTGGACATTGCCTTTGGCCAGGAACTTCCACGAAGACTGGCATCACATGTGCCTATGATGGGGCCTCAGGATGGAAATCGGACCCAACCTGGCCCAGTATCCTAGTTTAGAGGTTGATGTCCATATGGGGATGGACAAGTATGCTTTGGCATACATGGTCCTGGTGCTGGTGCTGGTGATGATGATGGTGGTGGTGGTCATGGTAGTGGTGATGATGATGGTGGTGATGGTGATGGTGATGATGATGATGATGATGATGTTGGTGATAGTGATGATGGTGGTGGTGATGGAGGTGCTGGTAATGATGGTGGTGCTGACAATGGTGGTGATGATGGTGGTGGTGATGATGATGGTGCTGGTGGTCATGATAGTGGTGATGATGATGGTGGTGATGGTGATGATGATGATGTTGGTGATAGTGATGATGGTGGTGGTGATGATGGTGGTGATGACAATGGTGGTGATGATGGTGGTGGTGATGATGGTGGTGCTGGTGGTCATGATAGTGGTGATGATGATGGTGGTGATGGTGATGATGATGATGATGTTGGTGATAGTGATGATGGTGGTGGTGAAGATGGTGGTGCTATGGTGATAGTGGTGGTAGTAGAGCCAATTCAGTATTTAGTATATACCAGGTACTTATCTACCTGCTTTGTGTGGATGATACTTCATTTAATTCTCCTGAGTATCCTAGGAGCTTACTACTGTTTATTATCTTCATTTTATAGATGAAGAACAGAGGCAGAGAGAGATTCAGCCGAGTGTCCAAGGTCGGGGGTGGAGTGCGATGGTGAACCCTGGCTGACTTAGTTATTATGCTGTTCTGCCTCTCTCCCAAGCATGCCAGCCAGCTCTGCTGAGTAAGACGGTGTCCCGTGGAGCAGACCAGGCTGTGGCCTAATGATGTCTAACAGAAATATAATGTGAACCACATGTGTAATTTAAAATTGAAAAAGTAAAATGATCCAGGTGAAATCTATTTAATATACTTTATTTAGCTCAGTGCATTTATTTAGTTCATTATTGTTGTTCCAACATGTAATCAAAAGAAAAAATTAGTAATGAAATATTTTATATTCTTTGTTTTATACTCAGCCTTTGAAATTCAATGTCTGTTTTACACTCACAGCCTTTCTCAACTGGATTAGCCATTTAAGGGGTCTGCAGTCACTTGTGACTTGTGGTGCTCAGAGGATCACCCATGCCCCGTCCTCCTGTGGCTCGCAGCCTGCCTGGGAGAAAGAACACCCTGATTTTTGCTTTGCGTTTGCTCAGATAGTTTCCTGTCTTTCTTGTATCTCTGCAACTTCACACAGTTGCTCCTTTCTGTCCTCTCAGTTGGGGCTGGAGCTGAGTCCTACAGGTCAGAGAGACTTTGGACGGGTCAGGACTGGGGGAGCCTGTGAAAGTCCAAAAAGGCAGAGGCAAGTCCTATCTGCCTTTCTGGGTGGGGTCAGGAGGCGGGTGAGTCTGGGGTAGCGAATTTCTGAGGATGGCCATTATAGCTGCTGTTTGCTGGGCACCAACACAATCTGCTTGACATTTTTCACTTAATCTTCCTAATCACCCCATAACGTGATTCCCTCTTTCATTTTTATCAGTGGATTGAGTGGTAGGGAAACAGGCTCAGAGAGGTTAGAGGCACTTTAGCTGCTAGATGGTAAAGCCAAGATTGAGGCCTGGGGCTGTCTGACTCCCAAGCCTGGCCTTCCTTTGGTCAACACACTCAGGCACCAGCTCAGGCCAAGGAATGGTCAGGAATTAGGGGGCCTTGAGGCTGGTGAGCAGGGGTGTATCCAGGGGACAAATCTGGCAGAGGGAGGACTGGTAACCTGCATTTGCTTTAGCTCACTGGATAAATTGGGGGTGGTATGACATGACACAGTAGAAAGTCCCAAGAATGCTCTCAGCTTTGGATGAACCCCTGGGGATGAGTGTTGCTATTAGCTTCTCCTGGTCCATGCTCCGGGGGCTACAGCGTCCCACTGGGGGAGATACTCGGCTGGCCTGTGGGTGCAGCTGGGAGTCAGGCAGAAACAGGTTACCCGATGGTTGGGATGCAACCCCTGGGAGCCTGTCCACGGCACGCAGCCCAGGATGCTTCTCCTCACCACTGCCAATGATGGAGGATGATGGCAGACGCCTTTCCTGACTGCCTGCTCTCAACTCACATGTGTAAATGGAGTAGATGCCAGCTTAAACAGGGAAACCTCACATTACTCCCTTGCCTTTTTGCCTCTTTTCTTCCATGGGGACAACCGAGGTGGCCCGAGGACTTAGATCACTGGGAAACATACCCACTCTGAGCTGTAGGAGGAATTAATGCAGGTGGAACACCACTAGTGGCTTTGAGGAGAAGAGTGTTGAGCATGGCAGGCCTTGGTCATCTCCTTGCCATGTGGTCTCTAAACTGGGACACTGGGTTCCTTGAGGGACCCACTGTGTGTCTGGGCTGTCCGACAGGGGAAGCCTGCAGGGCGTGGGATCCTGCTCAGATCTGTGTGGAATGCTTCTTCCTTGGGAGAGATTTCAGAAGCTCCAGGGCCTGGGGCCTTAGGCCCAGCTCTCCTTCATTCTAGCTCAGCAGGAGAGAAGGCAGAGAATCTTACAGTTGGCTGCCCTGTGGTGGTGGGGCTTCTAGGGGTCCCAACAAGAAGTAGGAGGCAACCCCTAGAATCTGCCCCACCCGCTCCACCTTCCCTCTTGTATCAAGGTCCACAGCCCTGCTTCCCATTGGTGGGGCCCTTATGATATCACTCTGTGTCTCTGGACTTCCATGTCCTTGTCCCCATGCTGGGGTGACTGGATCTCCTTGCAGGGTATGGTAAGGCTTTGGAGCAGATTTGGCAGGCCAGCGTCTGTGTCCGTGCTGGGCTGCTTGTGAGGATTTTGGCCGTCACCCTCATGCAATGGATCATGAGTGAACCTGCTGCCTCTCATCCTCTTGGCTCCATTTGGGGGCCTTGCCCTCATATCAGTTTCTCTATTTCTTGACATTTCAGTCTTTCCTTGCTTTGGTCCCTTCCCAGTCATGTCCCCGCTCCATGCTGGGCAAGGAGGAACCTGGCTTCTTCTCCCACAGCCCTGCCCCTTCTCCAAGCACCCATATGCCCTGGGAGCCAGTGTCTGGAAAGTGTCTTTGGTATTTACTGGCCTCCCTGCCTCCCCAAAACATTCTTCTGAAGGCCTGCCATGGTTTGATTCATGTGTCAGCTAGCAGAGACAGACACTCATGTAAGTCTCTGTGAAGGGGTTTCGTAGATGGAATTAACGTCTACCCTCAGATGACTTTAAATAAGAGGTGAGGGTGAGCCTTGTCCAATCAGTTGCAAAGCCTTAAGACCAGAACTTTCCACGAGGAAGAAGAAATTCTGCTTTAGTACTGCTGCCTTGCTCCTACCTGAGGATTTCCAGCCTGCTATCTGCCCTACAGATTTCAGACTTGCCAGTTCCCATGATTGCAGAAGTCAGATTTTTTTTTTTTTTCCCTGTGGCCAGGGCTTTCTCCCCAGTTTTTCCCTTTGCTTCTCCATCTGCGAGCATCGGCCTTACTTCCTCCATATGGCAAGAAACATGGCACCTCTCAACTCCTGAGCTCACGTGGCGAGCTTCATCATTACAACGCTTACCCCTCTTCTCTCAGTTCTGGCTTGCAAAAAGTCGGGGATGGGCTCTTTCTGCCTGGCCTGGATCAGGAAAGAACTGTTGGCTCTTGACCCAGTGTGCAGGGAGCGGGGGGCTCTTGATGGCAGCTTCCATTAGAACTGCAGGACTGGGGTGGAGTAAGGAGACAGTCCCCAGAACAAGGGCTGGAAGATGTTTCCAGAAGGAGAGCAATATGTATGTGACAGACAGCCAGCTGTGCACCCACGCCTTCCCTTCCTCCCTACTTGCGTAGCTCTGAAGAAGTTAGTACCTTGGCCGTGGGGCTGAGCATTTTCACATCTGGCTTCTGCCCCAGCCCCAGCTGCTTGAGGGCACTGCTCACGCCTGTTCATCTGGGTGGTTCTCCCCGGCCAGTAGAGTGTCGGCAATGTGGTGGATGCCCAGTGTTTCTCCACGTCTTTCCTCTTTCCTCACTCACATGCCATTTTTCCAATTCCCACTTTCAAGTAGGTGTTTTCACATCTGCTGTTATTGTCACTAATAAAAATAGTGACTGTTGGCTCAGTTCGTTCCAAGCACCTTACACTTGCTATCTCATTTAATCCTGGCATCAACTCTCAAGGTATCCTGATTCTCATCTTATAGATGACAAAATTGCTGCTTTGAAAGGTTTGAAGGTCACATGGCCAGGAGGGGCCGAGCTGAGCTGATTTCCAACCCAGAGTAGCCGAGTTCCAAACCTGGGCCCTTCCCACAGCAGATGCTGCCCCTCACTTTTACCCGGGTTTTCGGTTAATGCCCCTTCCAAGTGTCTGCTCCAGGCCAGGCACTGCACTGGGTCCTGAGGACACAGTGGCAGACGAGACATGAGGACTGACTAGTGAAGATGATCATCTTAGGAGAGGAGAGGTGTCATGAAAAGAGGGCAGGGGTGTGGTAGAGTCGCAGGTGGCCGGGAGAAGGGTCCCCAGGCAGCTCCAGGAAGACCCCTCCCAGGAAGTGACGTTGGAATTGGTACCGCAGTGCTTTGAAGGGGGCAGTAAGAGAAAAACTGGGAAGGGCTTTCCAGGCGAAGGAATAGCAGGTGCGAAGTCCCTGAGGTGGCAGGAAGCCCTGAGTGTTTGGCAAGGAGAGAGGAGGTCTGTGTGGCTGTGGGCGGGGAATGGGGTAGAGAAGGAAGCTGGCTGGGAGATCGGGTCAGGGGCTGTGCCCTGTAGAGCTTCTCAAGTCCTGGGTGAGGACTTGGGATTTTATTGTAAGCATGCTGTCAGGCCACTGGTGGGTTTTTGAGCCGGGCAGCGACATGTCTGCTTCATGCTTAGAGAAAAACCACTGTCCGTGTCTGTGGTGTAGAGGCAGGGAGGCCCTGTAGGAGGCTGGCAGAACAGTGTCTGGGAGATGTGGTGGCACGGGACAGCCAGGCAGAGGAGAAGCTGGGTTTCAAGTATCTTGTGGATTATAGGTGAGGAGTGAGGAAAGGGGGAGACTCCCAGGCTTCCAGACTGAGCCACTGGGTGGTTGTGATATTGGGATGGGAGATGGACAATCGAGAGGTCCACTCTGGGCTAGATTTTATTTGAACTACCTGTTTCCAAGTGGAGAAAGGAGTCTGGAAACCCTGGCCGAGCCCAGGGTGATGCTATCTGTCAGGTGTGGCTGCTATTTGAAGCCACGGACTGGGTGGACTGGGTGGTATCATCTAGGGGAGAGGGGAGGCTGGCCAGGACCCTGGACAGAAGCTGACTCTTCGATTTCGGCAAAACGGAGGCTCCAGGGGCAGCTCCTCTCCCCATGGCTGCAGGTGCTATGCTTGTAACACCATTGCCTTAGAGCCCCTCTCTCCCTCTCTTTCTTGCATCTTGGGCTGGTCCTGACCTCTGATAGCCAAGGATCTGGTAGGCCAGCAGATGCATAGCATCTTATGGGTTTTGATCTCCTGACTTCCAGGAGGAGCCTGAGGTCCAGAGCTTGGTGTCTGGGGGGCTTGTTCCTACCCATCAGCAGACTTGGAAGTGCTTGAATGCCTTGCACTATCCTCATTTCGTGATTTTCCCTGTCTGCCTTCCCATCTTCCCCAGGCCAGCAGGCTTTGCAGCAGGGCCTCAGTCCTTCCTCTGGGGCGCACAGCTATGCCCCACAGGAGAGAAATGGCTGTCCTCCCTCCTACAGTCTCTAGCCCCCTCCCATAAGAGACTCCTGGGGACTCTTAGCTTGTCCTTCGCTCATCCTGATGTATGCAGGTGGAGGGAAGGGGCAGGCAGTGACCATGAACAGAGGGAGCTTTGCAGGACCTTTGACACTTCCGACTGCTCCCAGGAACCTGTGCCAGCCAGTAGACAATTGGATCATTCTTTTCTCCTGATGACAGTGTTTGTGATAAACTGCAAATATTTCATCTCTAACAGAGTTTTATTGCTATTCCAGAATGGTATATTAATTCTAAATGCTTTCTGGGGTGCTCATTTCCTCTTAAACTGAAAATCACTGTGATCACCATGAAAACTCTGACTCAGAATCAGAACATACATCTCCAGTTGCCCTTGCGAAGTTGGGGAAAAGGCAGCTGTGGGTTATGAAAGAGCCTGTTTGCTGTCCCGAGTAGAGGCTGCATGGCCATGGGGGCAGAGAAGGGCAGGCTGGCCGCTGAGCCAGCCCGATGGGGTCTGATAATGCAGGAGCTGCACCTTCGGCTCAGGCTTGGGTGGTCAGGTTCCAGGGCTAGTGTGGGGCAGTCCCCAGCCTCAGGGCCCAGTCCAGCCTGTGGTACTGGCCTGGGAGCAGGACATTGGGCACAGTGTGGGTTTGTTTTTGATTATTGGCCTGGAAGGCCAAGAAGGCTATCAATAACGAAGGGCTTTTGCATAGCAGACAGGTCCCTGTAAAGCAGAGGCTAAGGGCAGAGACTTTGGAATCATGGCTCTAGCACTGAACCTCTCTTGAGTCTCAGTTTCACCATCTGTAAAATGGGACTAATGATAGCAGTGCCCTCCAGTTGGTTGCTGCTCCTGGAGAGGATGGCATAGGCAGTGTCCAGTGGCAGCCCTGCCAGTCCTTCCACTCTGACTTCACCACCCAGCTCCAGCATGGGCTTTTGCCATGATCCGGGGGGGGGTCTTGTTGGACCTAGCATCCACCTTTGGATGGAGAATGGCCTTTCATGAGTTAATTCATACATTTTCTCCATGTGGCTTCATGGAGCTGCTCTTCCCTGCCAAGCACTGTGTATGGTGCCCAGGACACACTGGTGCATAAGATCCTGGGTCACTGGCCGGAAACACCTGCTGCTGCTGGGAGGGACCCCATTAGATATTGAGGCCAGTCCACGGTCAGGTGGAAGTCACAGGTTTTCAGGAGAATGGGGAATGCATGGACTATGGTCCTTGGGGATCCTGATTCCTTTGTGTTCACTCTCCTGGAGGTAGCAGAGTGGGGTACAGTCAGATCTGCCTGGGTCTGCCTCTCTTACTTAAGTGACAGAAGTAACCCAGAACTCTCTGGGTTCCAGGTTTCTTATCTGTAAACCAGGAAATCTACTGCTACCTTCACAGGCTGGCTGTGAGGAGAGTGTGGACAAGAGCGTGTGGGGATCACACACAGCAGGTGCTCCACGGCTGGGGCTTCGCTCCCCTCCTCTCCATCCAGCACTCCCGGTATGGAGATGTTTATTCTTGGGAAGAAGAGCGGAGTTGGCATTGACCCTGGCAGCCATGTTCCCATTGTTGTATCCTGTGCCACTGGCATTGATCATACTGTAGTCCAATTGTCCCCATCCTCCTTGGAGCTCTAGAGCTGCCCTGCCATTTCCAGGGCCTTTTGGCGGCTGGTGATGGATGACCCAGTGGTCTAGCCCTTGCCTGTGGTGGGCCCCTAGTGGGTGTGGAAGTGTGATGGACCAGCCTGAGGGTGGTATTTTGGAAGGAAAGTTCAAATTATATTTCAGGATAATACCTTGCCTCCCCTGTCCCCCACTCTGAATCCCATTTGTATCTGGCCTAAGAGGCCCTGGCAGGAGTTAACAAGCTTGTGATGGATGGGCCGGCAGTCCTATCGGGCCTGCGGATGCTGGCTCTTAATTAATATAGATGTGGGTTTAATTTTGGGATTTGGCAGGTGTGTTTTGTGAGCGGGGTCATGTGGGGCTACAGAGGGCCCTGGCCCCTTGCATTTGTTCCCAGAATGGTCTGGCTGCCTGGGTTGGGGTATCTGGCCATGCCATCCCTCCTTGTAGGGCCCCCTGCTTCCCCTGACCATTGGCTGATGATGCCATCGTCTTGTTTGCAGTCACTAAAGTGAGGCACCAGAGCGAGCTGCCGAGCCTCTGCTTGCCAGGCATCATGAGGGGGTCGCAGCACAGACACCTTCTGGGGGCATCTGCTCCTGGCCCGGGGAGGCTGGGGGAGGCCGGGGCTGCAGGGTCTGCTGTTCCTTCATCCCCGGAGCAGCCTCTGTTCTCGCGGGGGCATGGGCCTCGTTTCTGACCTTCCACAAGTGACACTAGGGGAGGTGATGTGCCCGTGCGTGAGGACAAGGTGGGGAGTGCCCTGAATGTGTGAGTGTGTATACACACATGCGTGTGCTCGTGTCTGTGTCTGTGTCGAGTACTGCTGTGGGTGTGGGTGGGAGTGTGTGTGTGTGAATGGGAAGTGTGGGTATAGGTGTGTGAGCATGCGTGCTGGTGAGTGGGCCGAGTGAGTGTGAGCTGGGTGAGCAGGGCTGTGCTGCTCAGAGCTTACCAAGCTGCTCTGAGAAAACAGGAAGCTCTGATTTACTGCTCTGCTGGTTTCTGGGGTGTCAATGCCCCAGTGAGGTGATTCTGGGTGTCTTGGTGTCATGGAGCATTGAGTTGGGAATGCTTAGTGTTCAGGTATCACAGGTGTCAGGAGTGTAGATAATAGTAAAACACAGTAAAGAATTAGGAAGTCATGAGCTTGTGTAGTCATCAGTTCGGTTTGTAATATAATTTACTCAATTGTAAGTTTGCGTCATTTAATCAGTAGTGGCTGTGTTTAATACCTGGCTCACACAATCGAAAATTTAACAACAGGCAGGCTCTCATGAGGGGGCACTAGCTGGTTCCAGCACACCAGTGTGAGTGAGCCTGTGTGTGAGCGAATGCATGAGCCTGCAAGTGAGTCTACGTGTGCGCATGAAGGTATGAGTCCAAATGTGAGTGTACCTGATCGTGAGTGTGCATATCAAGTGTATGTGAGTGTGTGTGTGTGTGTGTGTGTGTGTGTGCAGCGCAGGGGGAAGGAGGGGAGGGGTTCCTGCATACCCAGCAGAGGCCAGGGTCTGTGAGTGGCTGTCTGGCCAGGGTTGAGCCTCCTGCCCTCTCTGCCCACCTCCCTCCTATGTTTCTGTCCGTTGCTGCCTATCCACCAGCCTGAGCAGGCTTCCTCTGGGCTGTTCCATCCCTTATTCCTCCCTTGCCTTCCTTCTCTGCAGCCAGAGGCCCTCCTCTCTGTTCTGTTGCCCTGTCATATTCAGGCTCTATTGGGTCCTGTCTGGGCCATGGCATGGACTTTTGATAGCCTCTGGACCTCTGCCCTCCAGGTCATGCCCCCTCTTCCAGAACTGCCAAATGAATTTTTGAAAATCAAACCCTTTCTTCCACCCTGTGGTATGTCTACACTGCCCTCTGTGGTCTGCCCTGTCTTGGAGTCCAGCTTCCTCTGCGTGACACCCTGGGACCCAATCTCTCTGCACCAAGAGGGCCCTGGCAGGGCCATCTGTGCCCCTACTGCTCCCTGACTCCAGCTCAGCTCCTTGCCTGGTACCCCCTGAGCAGAGCCCCCTGCCCTCCTGCCCAACACCACCCACACTTTGCCCTGGGGCCAGACAGAGAGTCGTTCCTGTGACAGGTGTTTCCGCGTCCTTCCCTCTTCCTTCGGGGGCAGTGGTCCACCACAGCCTGACCCCATCTGGCCTAGGGAGCTGTGAGGCTCTGTGCATGGCACCAGCATCTGGGCAGAGTTGGGTCCTTATGCAGAGGTGGCATTTGGAGGCCCCTGGAACGGAATGGTGGTATACATGGGCCCCTGGCTGTACTTCCCTCCTGGCTCTGGTTGGCACTGCTTCTTCAAAGGCGAGTTCTATAGGAAACAAGTTAAATCTGAGTAAATATCAGAGAGTAATTATGTAAATTAAATATGTAAGTAAAAGAACATATGTCATAAGGTCAACAGAGAGCCCTGAAGACAGAGGCTTCCTGCGCTGGGGCTGGTGGGGTGAAGGTGGGGGTGGCTGTCGCCGGATAGGTGGGCTCATTGTGCCCAGCCCTCCCCACACTTGGACTTTGCCCTGGGTGCTTTGTGTTTGTCATCCTTTGCTCCTCACAACAGTACCACATCAGAGGTGTTGTCCTGCCCATTTTACAGAGGGGGCACCTGAGGCTCCGAGAGCCAAGGAGACAGATCCAAGTCATGGATGGGTCTATCTCCTGGTGTTGGACCCCAGAGCCCATCTCCTTCTCCTGTGTGGGAGCCACAGCCCTGCCTTGAACAGGCCCCCCAAGAGGGGTATAGCGGCTGCTGAGGCCATGGGGCTCTGGCCAATAAGGGCACTCAGCCGCACACTGGGGCTCTGGACTAACTCCAGGGCTGACTCTGCTCCCCTTGGTCCTTCCTGTGCCCCAGAGATGTGACATGGAGTGGGCAGGAGGGCTGGAGTTGGTGTGGCTGGAGCCACATGCCCTGGTCTCAGATGAACTGCAGACAGTCCTGTTCTTCCTACTGCTTTCTGGCCAGTCCCAAGAATGTCATGGTGGCCACCCTCCTTGGGGACACACAAGGCCACATGCCTGTCCTGGCCACACAGAGCCATCAGCAGGCCCCGCAGGTGGGCCATTGTGAGGCCTTTGACCCTGTTGTCCTTTTGGTCTGGAGTACTTTTCCCTCTCTTGTCGGTGCAGAAGAGACCGCTGCATCCTGCAGTTCAGCCTCTGTGTTGTGCTCTCTGAAGGTTTCCCAGAGGCCCTTGGTCCTCTGGAGCAAAGAGGCTCCTTCCTTCGGACTTCCCGTGGGTCCTAGCATGTCTTTGAGTATCACTAGTCCATTTCCATTGAGCTCCTTGTCTGCTCCATCTCTCTAGCCTTCATGGTGGGTATGGCAAGGTGGGAGCACCAGACTCAAGCTTGGAGAAAGCCTGAGAGAGTGAGGTGCATGTGGGGACTAGCCCCACAGCCCTGTCACGGGGAGGTGGGAGGCTGCTGCTGGTCCTGGGGTGAGCCAGGAGTAGGGTCAGCAGGCGGTGGCCCTGGGCATCCCCCAAGCAGGTCTGTAGGTGGGGAACCCAGCCCAGGGTTGCTTCCAAGTCAGACCGATTGAGGCTTCTGTTTCCAGGAGTGTGGAGTTTTCCTCAGAGTGGTAATTTATGGAATAAATGAAGATGCTGCATTTCACTGTGTAATGCTGGTTATTAATACTGATTGCAGATTAACAGCTGGTATGTCATGCATCCCATTTTCACTTCTTGCCCTTCTTAAAAGCTAGACCCTGGCACCTGACCAGCATGCTGTGTGGTCTCTCTGAAGCTTTACGTGCCTTGGGTGGCTGTTCCCTAGGCTTGGCTGGGGTCAGGGGGAGGCTCTGGCCTCTATCAGTAGGTCCCATGACCTGGTGTGGCACAGAGAAGAGAGCCTCTGACAGTAAATGAATCTGGAATTGAATCTCAGCCCTGTTCTGAGCCTGGAATGTTTCTGTGAAGTGGGCACAAGCTGGTGACTCCTGGGGGTGCTCCAGGCTCAGGTCAAGTGTGTGTCAGGTACCCAGCCCAGCATCTGCACACAGCTGGGGGCACTGCTCTGCCTCCTTCTCATCCCTCTCCAGGCATCTCTGACTGCTTGGTGAATGTCTGGGGAGAGGCCTGGATTTGAACTCTTCTGACTGGCTGGATGACATCAGGGCATCATGGTGATCAAGAGACAATACACACAGCATGTTTAGTGTCGTGCCTGGCACCAAGTTCGACCCTAATCGGCACTTGCTGTTATGTCATCTTTGTTGCATGTGGCGGCCATCCCGCCACACCGTGGCAGGACTTTTCTCTGTGGTGTTAACAAAAGGCAAAGTCACTGGATTTGGGGAAATTCAAAGGGGATCTTAGAAATTCAAAGGGGGCCCTTCTGGGTCAACATTTGGAAGTAAGTTTTCCAAGATTTGCTTCAGGTTCCTACTTAAATTGGAGAGAAGTCCAGGAAAATATCCAGAACTTTCTCAAAGCCCCGATGTGGGCTGTTCCTCTTGTGGGCTGTGTGATGTTGCTGGAGGGACCCAAATTCCCTGGCTTCAGTTTTCTCATCTGTGAAATGGGATGGTTACGCCTTCCTTACAGGCTGTGGAGGAGAAAAGACACGAAGCATCTAAGTGTCTACTGGCTCTGGGAAAGGGAGTTCCAGCTCTGGGCCTGCCTCCCAGGTCCTAAGGACCTGAAGATGTGGATCGGCCTATTGGGGCTGGCAGCCAGTCTGTTGAGGGCCTTGTGCTCAGCCTCCTGTGGATATATCCAGTGGGGTTTTGCTTCCCTCCCAATGCACCTGTTGGCTCCAGAAAGAAGCCTGTTGAGAAATGCCTTTTGATTCCTTGCCCTGAAAAACTGCAGGACTTAGCAAACCAGCCCTACAAATCTTGAAGGAGAACTGCTAAAATCCATAGCAAATACCTTGTAAGTAAAAAGTGACAGGAACATCAAACTTTATTTGTGAAAATTCTAAGAATGATTAGCTTATTACGGATTCTTTAAAAATATGACCTTACTCAGCTGATGGAAGGGGATTGCAAATCAAAGGGACTATTTACTACAGGGGGAATAAGGGACTTGCCAGATTATTAAAAAATACTGAAGGAACCAGAGATTTGAAACATGAAAGACAGTAGCAGATCAGCACCAACGGAATTTTATCCACATACTGGAACTGAACTTAGAGTAGAAGTTGGTGAAGAATTATTTTATAAACCCATTTTCATCATAACATGTGTAAAATGCAAATTTTGATCATTATGTAAATTAGTTACTTGGTGTAATTTACTTAATTCAAAGCACTTAATGCAGCGTGGTATGTTTTTTCCAAAGTGCCAGAGTAGATGTTTATTTTAAATTGTTTTTAATCTCGATCTTCCAGCCTGATTATTTAAAATGTTTTTCCCATATATTTGTTTTTCAAATGGGAAAGAACAGAGCTTGGTGAGAAATGGGTGCTGCCCTCCATTTCTGGGGCCCAGGCCAGAGGTGTGGGTAGGGCTCGCTTGTGGATCCCTGTGTCTGCAATGCCACATGTGTGTGTGCACGCCACATGAACGTGTTCCCCAGGATTTATCCAGAACATGCATTCCCCTTTCTGGCATCTGCTGTGGGATGGCTTCCTGGCTGGTTCTGAAACCTGTTGGAGCTGAAGGCTTTTGGATATCAGGGGCCCCTCTCATGGGCATAAATTTGATCTCTTTCTCAGAGAGCGCTCACTGGCAGACCATTTTCTTCAGCCATTTGACAACTTTGGAATTACCGCAGAAGGGAGAGCTGAGCCTTTCAGTGTTCCTTTATGCTGTCCGAATGGCGCCTCCCTTCTTGATGAGTCTCTAGGGCAGGAGGGATGATTTGTTCATTTGGGAACCCTTTTGGGGGCGTTCTTGGTGCTTATGAGGTGGTTGGAAGGCGGCTGACAGCCACTACACATCTATGTTGCATGTAACTGCAGTAATGCGCGTCACTTACCTGAGGACCATGGTGTTCCTATGAGGAGGGTGGGGTTGGCTCTGTTCTGCAGATGAAGACGTGGGTTCAGGGAGGTGGCTGCCTGAGCTCGCCTGGCTAGTGTGTGGTGGGATTGGAACCCAGGCCTGCGCTTATTCTGTGTTCCTAGGGGAGTGTAGCCGATGGGGCTGCTTCTCTGTGTCTGTCCCCAAGCTGTACCCAGGTTCCACTCTGGAGTGGGTGTTGTACAATTATTCAGGTGTGGCGAGGCCAACAAATGCCAATGACGGCTGTTGGAAGGGAATTCACAGTTCTCTGGAGGTGGAGGCACACTGTGTCATGGGGGTCACCAAGGGCAGCACCTGGGGCACTCAGGAGGCAGAGGGAGAAGAGGAGCTGTGGGCAAGAGCCTCTCATGTGACTTCTGTAGGAAAAGAAGGGTGAGATGGAGTAAAGGGGTTTAGGATTAGCTCAGCAGACTCTGGGGCACAGGGCTGTCCCTGGTCTTCTGGTACCTGGTTCTAGGGTGATTAGAGCACCCAAAATGTGAGAACCTGATTGAGGTAGAGTTGGGTTTTGGCTGTGGAGGGGCAGATTTGCACATGGAAGGTTGGATTCCTACCCCTAGGGATTGGCTCACCCTACAAGGGGTGGTCCCTCTGGGGTCAGCAAGGCCCTGGGTTTCACAGCGTCAGAATACAGAAAATAAAAGTCATGTTTAAAATAGGAAGCTGTGCATTTTGGGGGGCTTGGAGATGAGAGGCCACCGTGGAGGACTCCTGGGGCCAGGTCGGCTATGATTGGTGTCTGGGCCCTTGAGATTGTGACCAGAAGGAGGGGTGGGGTGGGGAGGGTTTGCCTTCCACACAAGACCCTCAGCAAGAAGGCAGGGAGTGGTGGCATTGTGCCGCTGAGGACTGTGGGACACCATGTGACCGTCTTCCTGCTCCCTGGAAGCTGGCCCCTGCCTGGGCCCTGGGGGTGTCTGCTGTCAGGGACATCATCACCCCATGATGGGGACAGACCTGCTGCTTCCTGTTCTACTGAGAGCTGGCTGGGTGCGCCACCTCCACTTCTACCCTTTGCTGAACTCTTGAGGTCCTGCTTTGTGCCTGCCTGACTCCCATGGAGATTTTTTTTTTTTTTTAAATCACACCTACATAGATCGACTGCAATGAATTAATTCATCCATGAAATGCAGTCTGCAAACGGAACACATTCTGGCATGTCGTCGGAGATGCTCAGTAAATGGAGGAGGGGAGCCACTTTCTGCTTCCGGCTCAGTCTTAGATGCAGGACTGAGTGCTCCTTGAGGACAGGGCTGTGAAGTGTTAAAATGCTGTTGCTCTAGTGCCCAGCCTCTGACCTGGCCCAGGAGAGCACTCAGGAAATATTTGAGGATAGAAGAAAGACAAGATGAAAGGGAAGGATGCAAGGAGGGAGGGAGGGGAGGGGAGGAAACTAAGGGGGAGGGATGGAAGGAGAGAGAGAGGGAGGAGGGATAGATGGCTGGAGAGAGGGAGGGATGGAGGGATGAAGGCAGGCAGGCAGGAAATGCGTAACTGGGTAGCTGAGGGAGTCCCTCAGTGGATTTGGAGGGAAGGGAAGGGGTATTGCTTCTGACTGGAGCCACAGCCTGTAGATCTTTGTGATCTTTTCTCTTGGAAATGGTGGATGCTCCCTCACCTGAAGTCCTGGTCTCCATTACAGCTATTTCTGTAGCTCTTCTGTGCCTGAGACAAAGACGGTGGGTGGCATTTTGGGTTGGTAGTGGGGAGAGGGTTGGGTAATGAATGAGGAGAGGAGCCTGGGCAGGGGTCTTAGGAGTGAACTTAGGATAAACTGTATCTTAGAAGAAATTTGAAACGTCTATTTGGGGAGCCAGATAAGAAAGAAGTTTTTGAAAAAGTCCCTAGAATCAAAGTTGTGTCTCAGCTTATGGAAAATTTGCCAGTAATCCATAAACACTTCTAGCTGTGAACTTCTCCTGGGTGTGAGTTAGCAGTCTTATACATATATGTGTATTACAGATGGTAAGATATTCTTCGTAAGTACTCTCAGTGCTTGGACCTTTCTCGGAAATTGAAAAAAGTAGGGGAAGCAATTTGAAATGTGTTCTTTCGTTTCAATTACTTTTCACAAAGAAAGTATTTAAAATACCCATGACTATTCTGTTTTTTTTTTTTTTTTCTTTCAGGAGTAGTGGGATAGCCATAGCTACAGCCTTAGATTTTGAAAAAAACTTTTGCCCGATTTCAATTCCTTGCCTGGAATGGCTGTGCTTCCATCAAATACATGACAATGCGCAGTTGCTGAAGTCATGCTGGGCTTCAGGCAGGGCTCTCGCTTTGGTTCAGTTTGATTTTACACCCTTTTGCTGTCCCCGACCCTGTGCTAGGCACTGAGCCTGGGGCTTGGAGAGAGAAAGGAGGAAAGACCTAATTCCTGCTTCCCATGTCCGTGAATTTTGAAACCCTGAGATGGCTTGAGGGGAGGTGTGACCAGCTGGGTCTTGATGTGGGGGCGGGGCTGTGTAAATTTCAGATTGGGATCATCCACGTGGGGAGGGTATGCACTCATGGGTATGTGAATGGGGTATGAGTGTGTGTGTACATATGTGTGTACGTGGGTTGTGTATGTGGTGTATGCATGCGTGCTTGCATGTGCGTGCATGTGTGTGTGTGTTTGTGGGATGTCCAGGGAAGGTCAAAGAGCTGCTTCTCCTTCTGGAGTTCAGGTGCATGGTTTCTGGTGGTGATGATGGTAAGAGTATATGCTGGAGATACAAAAGCAAAATAGACAAAGCTCTTAGGGCCAGATAGCCCGGTATGCGTGGGCTAAGATGTATGGAGCTTATTTATGTATGATAATAAAGTCTCTAGAAGGTATCTGGTTTGTTTGTGATTGATTGATGTTTTTGAGGATGTGCATGTCTTGGCAACTTTAAAATAGACTTGTGTTATTTATGGAAAGCTTTAGGGGAGGGCTCTATTGTGAACAGATGAACTTAGAAGCCATCCTGGCAGAAGGCATTAGAGGGGAGGACCCCAGAGTCAGGGAGACCTCAGGGGAGGCTGTGACAGAAGTCCCAGTGAGGCACTGATGGTGCCTGAACCTGGGAGGGGGTCATGGAGATAAGCTAGGGTCTGGTGTTGATGTTCTTCCTGCCTGACTGACCATTGGGCTGTGCCAGAGAGAAACCCGGGAGTAGCTAGGAATGGGACAAGAGTGTGTATGTTTGCAGGGCAGGGGAGGGTGAGAGTGAGGGGGACTGGGGAATAGGAGCAGAAGGAGCACATAGTGTCTGGAGACTCAGGGAGGAGAGACCTTCAAGGACCGGTGCTCCTGGGCTGGGTATGCCAGAGAACTCTTGAAGAATGAAGAGAGAGGAGAACCCCTATTTGTTGATGACTTTGGCGTGAGTTTTAGAGCAGCATGGTGTGGATGGCTGTGGGCGGAGAGGTGAGTGGTGAGGAAGTGCCATAGGGTGCTTGGGCCTTGAGGCTGGTCTACGGGGGGAGGAGGTCCAGGGCTCGGGAACCTGGGACCTGTGTCCTTCCTTCCTCCACTTGTGGTAGGCACTCCCCAGTGCCCATGGACCCCAGCTTCCTTGCCTTACAGCTCCACAGTTCAAGCTGCTTGGTCTTTGCTATTCCTGGTCCCCATCATGGAGGTGAGCAAGGTCTTCTTCCTTTGGTGTCACAGATGCCTCATTCTGGAACTTTCTGCGTGCCATTTCTTCTGTCCGTTGTGTTCTTCTCTGAGAGGTTTCCAGAGTTGACTTCTCATGGACACTCCTCACAAAGGTTTTTCCCACCCCCACCTCCTGCAGGTTCCTCTAGCCCCACATCTGTTTTCTTTAGAGCTCTTGTCACTCTTGGAAATTATCTATTTAGCATGGTGTTTATTTGTTCTGTTCTATTCTCCAACCCCTGAAATGGAAGTTCTGTGACAGCAGGAGCACCATGGGCTCAGTCATTCTCAGTTCCCAGCACCTTGGAGAGGGACCAACACAGAGAAAGCTCTCAGTGAATGTAGGAGAGAAGGAAGGAATAAGTGTCCACCGGATGGCTTTGTCAGATTCAGGTGTTAGAAAGATTTCTGGAAACCAGGTCCCTTGAGAGCCCAGAGGGTGGACCAGGGAAGCTGAGGCCTATGCTGGGTACCATCATATCAAATTCCCCATAAGAATGTACTTGCCCATGTTCCCTGAACTGCTGCTTTTCTCTGGGGAGCAGGATGTCTCTCCTGGGAGCCTCTCCCTGTCCCCAAGTATGACTGATGCCCTTTTCTGTGGCTCATGCCCCCCCTTGCGGCCTTGGAGAGCTGTGGGCCATTTGTCTCCTCCTGCCCTTCCTGGGTTGGGGCTGGGGATGTGATGCCATCAGTTCCTTTCCCGGTGGGAATGGGTCTGGTTAAGGGAGCTGTACCAGCGGGGTTCCTCGGCTGGGTTACTAGGATGCACAAGATGCTTGTAGAGGAGGGCTTGGGTCAAGGCCCAGAACTCCATGGGGACCAAGGGGATCCTGGGGTGCCCATTCTGCTGCCCGTGGGGGTAGCGTCAGCTCTGTCCCTAGTCTAGCTTCTTGGAGAAATCTTCCTTCCTGGAGAGTGACAATAGACAGCTGGATTTCTTGGGGAAGAAGGGGGTAAAGGTCGTTGCAAACCCCATCACTTCTCTTTTGTTGGAGAAGTGGGCTTCCTGGGCCCATTCCTGGGGAATGCCAGGAGGCTGCAAAGTTAGCATGAGCTCTCCGCTGTTATTGTGCCCCCAGCCCACCCCGTGTGCTGCTGAATAAGAGCTTTGGAGGCTGAGAGCTGACCTTTTCAGCTCAGTGGGAGCCGGCAGTTGTAGCCAGGGGCTGTGGTCCCTTGGGAGCGCTGCCTTCAGCCCGTATCACTCCCTCCAGGTGTAGGGAGCCAGCTGCTGACAGGGAGCTTAAACTCTCTCTGATGGCTCATCCCATCAGGGGCTTCCCAGACCAGAAGGCAGAGACAGTGCAGCTAATAGGGTGGGGGAGCTCTGATGGCTTGTGTTCTCTGTGTGTGCCTGTTTGTGTGTATTGTGGGTCCTGGGGCAATGACTTGCATGCCATGGTGTCTGCCTGCCATGGCGCCTCCTATCCCCTGGGAAAGTAAGACCATCCTATTTTAGTCAGGGGGACCTCAGGGAGGGGACCTTAGGGGACTTCTCCCCCAGTTTGGGAGGACTGGCCATGCCGGCAGCATGTGTGAGGTCCCTAGAGTCCGGTCAGACTCAGGCAGCATGGGGCAGGTACAGAGTGACACTGGAGGACACTGGAGTCCTCGGTGTGCACGTGTTTGGGGGAAGGCACAGCAAGCATGCCCCTGCAGACTTGGCTCGTCTCGGCCACTTCAAGGACTTGTGATGGCCTTGTGAGGTGCCTGAAGAGGAGTAGGAGCTAGTAGACGTGCCCCCTTCATGCCTGTCCAGGTCAGCTCTCACTGTCAGCCGTGCTCAGATCTGGGTCAGATCAAGGACATGTGGGTGTCCGCGTGAAGGGATGGGGCCTCACTGGCCACCAGTGACCTTGCCCAAACTAGCTCCCGCTCAGGCCCACGTGGGCAGTGCCATGGTGAAGCTGTGTGTGGGGCTCCTTGTGTGGGAGGCTGAGAGACTCAACCTCCTAGTGGCTCATGGGGATGGGGAGGTCACTGTGGTGCCTGCTGAGAGCCCTGAGCACCCTTCTAGGGATGGCAAATGCATGACCAAGATTCAGTCCCATGGCACCCATGTTCAAGTGCAGCCTTAACCTTGGCCAGCTTCACTCATTGGTGACCTGGCCCCTGGCGCACAGACGTTTGCCCAGAGCTGCTTGCCTGGAAGCTCACAGGGGTCTCTGTGGCTCTGCCCGCAGTGTCAGACGGGAAAAGGTCCCAGGTACAGAACAGCAGGACAGGCTTTCTCCACCAAGCCCCTAGCTGGCTCTCCCTCCCCTGAAGCTGCAAAGTAGGTCATACCCATAACACCCAGGGCTTCCCATACACAGGCCCCTGGCTGTCAACACCCCTCGGATTCCCAGGGAGGCTCTGTGGTCCCCACAGCCTGCCTGGGCCCCTAGAGACCTGTTGCCCAAAGCCTTGAAAGGTTGGAGAGGTTCTTCAGAGCTTTCTAGCCAAACAGAGGGAATGGCAGGGCAGACATGCACGGATGGCTTGGGGGGCAGAAGTGCGACAGGGGGAGGGGATCCCCAACTAAAGCAACTCAGAGCTGGTGTTAACCCCAGCCACTCCCTCTCCTGAGCACAGCACAATTCACACCTGTCAGTAATATACTTTAACGTCTCGGCACCAACCAGACACCCGTGCCCAGTAGCCCCTCCTCTGTTGGGCATGCAGTAGCTTTCCATCTGTGCCCAGGATGGCCTCCCCCCCCCTCGATCTGGGCTGCCCAGTACAGCATCCACTAGCCACATATGGCTATTTACATTTAAACTTCAATTCATCAAAATTAAATAAAATGACACCTCTGTTATGGAATTGGGGAGGGTATGTGCTATGGTGAATGCTGTGAAATGTGTAAACCTGGCAATTCACA
>RCUC01113310.1:0-19466 GCA_003697995.1 Taxidea taxus jeffersonii | reverse complement strand
GAACAAACAAACCACCTTCACTCAGAGGACTCTTCCATGATACTTTCTAAGTTGTCCCAACTGGAACAATTCTTGCCTAACTATGCTACCTTGTCATGACCTGTCCATTTGTCTGTTCTCACTGCTTTCTAGTCACTGCACCTCCTCCTGGATGCTTAACGACACCAAAGTCCTAGTGTAGATTGTGTTTTATTATTTGAAGAACTGTCCTCGTTCAATCACCTAGCACTGCTCTGATGGGAGTAAAAGTGGTCAGACTTGAACTTGTCTCTGCAACCAAACTTTTATCTTTGTTCTTGTTTTGATAATTCAGTATATGAGAGCCTACTGAATTGATCTTATCTTGCTCTGACCAGTCATTTTCTGAAACCACAGTTCTAAAGTAGGAGTTTTGCCAAACCTTCCCAATCTTAGTAACCTTTTGGTGTTAAAGCAGTGGTTTCCAACTGAGCGCATTTGGCAATGTCTGTTATTACAACCTGATAGGAGAGGGGTTCCACTAGCATCTCATGGGTGGAGCCCAGAGATGCTAATTAAACATCCTACCACACACAGGATAGCCCCCCACAACAAGGATCACCCAATCCAAAACTTGAATAATGTTGAAGCTGAGAAACCTTACTTTCAGTACTGGGCAAATGACCTTGAGCTAACTACTGAACAACTCAGTGCTTCAGAATTTTCCTCCAGAAACATACAGATATATTTCTTGCATGGTTATTGCATCACCTAACACACTCCCTTTGGAGCCTTTAGTACTTTGTCATAATTATATTTGTATGAGGAAAAAAACTTAAATAATTATGCCTTATCTAACTATTCTTTCCTTATTTAAGACTGAATAATATGGGACGCCTGGGTGGCTCAGTTGGTTAAGCAGCTGCCTTCTGCTCAGGTCATGATCCCAGCGTCCTGGGATCGAGTCCCACATCGGGCTCCTTGCTCAGCAGGGAGCCTGCTTCTCCCTCTGCCTCTGTCTACCACTCTGTCTGCCTGAGCTCTCTCTCTAATAAATAAATTTTTAAAAAAGACTGAATAATATACAAAATTTTATTTATCCAGTCATCTGTCAATAGACACTTGGGTTGCTTCCACATTTTAGCTACTGTGAATAATGCTGCAGTGAACATGGCTGTACAGACATCTCTTCAAGGTCTCGCTCTCAATTCTTTGGGGGTATATGCACAGGAGTGGAATTCCTGAATCATACGGTAATTGTATTTTTAAATTTTTTAAGGAACAGCCATATTGTTTTCCACAAAGCTATCTTATTTTACATTCCCACCAACAGTGCACAAAAACTGCAATTTCTCCACATCCTCACTAACCCTTGTTATTTTCTGTTTGTTTGTTTGTTTGTTTATAATAGCCATCTTTGTAGGTAAGAAGGAGCATCTTACTGTAGCTTTGATCTGCATTTACCTCATGATGAGTGATATCGAGCACCTTTCCATGTGTTTATTGGTCATTTGAATACCTTCTTTAGAGAAATGTCTATTCAAGCCCATTTTTCAATTAGGTTGTTTGGTTTTGTTGTTGAGTTTTAGGTGTTCTTTATATATTCTGAATATTAATCCCTCATCAGATATATACCTTGCAAATATACTCTCCCAGTCTGTGGGTTACCTTTTGATTCTGTTAATACTGCCTATTGGGGCACAAAAGTTTTCCTTCTTATGAAGTCTGATTTGTCTACTTTTTCTTCTATTGCCTGTGCCTTTGGTGTCACATCCAAGAAATTATTGTTAAATCCAACATTATGAAGCTTTTGTCCTATGTTTTCTTCTGAGAGTTTTACAACTTATCCGTGCCCTCCTCTCATTTGTTTTCAGTGCTTTACTTTTCTGGATAAAATGTGCAGACTAAAAGTGTCCTGGGTAAAATACACACAGACTAATCACTCATCTCCAAAGGCTTGCCTACCTGGATACTTACATACATGTGTTAGGGTGTCACTTGCTGCAAGAAATAGAAAAGCCATTTAACACAGGTACAGGAAAATGTGGGTATATTAGATAGGCTCAACAAATGGCTAAACAAAAAAAAAACCCAAAATGTAAAGCAATTCATTCAAATGAACAAACATGTTTATGCTTTGCTTATTCAACATCCAAAACAACTATTTCCAATTGATGGCAGGATCTCTTCAAAGTAATAATTTATAAAGACCGAAGCTTCTTCCTTCTTGTACCATCTTTAATAAGTTCCACTTGCCTCCAGCTGGTGAAGGGGCAGAGAGAATGGAGAAGTTGTATTTGCTTCTTAACCACCTTGGTTTAAAAGTGACATACGTAAATTCTACTTCCAGTACCTAGTTACCTGGCTCTTCCTTGATGTGGGTAGCCAGGAAATGAAGTCTCTGATAGCAGAGCTGCTTGCCAATAATTTTTCTATCCCTGCACTATCCAATATGGTGGCCACCTGCCACATGAAGCTACTGAGCACCTGGGGTGTGGTTCATTCAAGTGGAGCTGCATTATAAACATAAAATGCACACCAGATTTTGATATGATTTAATATGAAAAGAATAATGCAAATATCCCATTGATAATTTTATATTGAGTACATACTGAAACAACAATACCAGGGATATGCTGGATTAAATAGACTATATTGTTAAAATCAATTTTGCAAAAAAAATAAATAAATAAAAATCAATTTTGCCAGTTTCTTTTTATTCTTTCACCATAGTCACTAGAAAATTTTAAATTGCATACATGGCTTACATTCTATTTTTATTGGATAGTGCTGCTATGGAAATTAGCCTCTTCTGCTACACAGATTATCTCATAGAATTAAGATACAGAGTAAATTTGGGCTGCCCACAGAATTGGAAGAAGAAATCTAAAGGCTCCGTGGAATTAAGATGTGTTCTTTCTTTTTTCTTTTCTTCCTTTTTCTCCCTCACTGGAACCACAAGGTCACTGGCTTCTGTCTGGATACCTTCTGATTTTACTCTTTTCTTCCTCTTTCTCTTATCTCTCTTTCTCTAGCTGTCTCTTTCATCCCTACTCCAATCAGCTGCTGCCAGAAGGGTGAGGTCAAATGAGTTGCCTCCCATTTGCTAGGAAGGGGGCACGGGTAAGTCATACAAACAGACTGACGCATTTGCTCACATCATTTAAAATGTGTAAACGCTACATGAGCTGGGCAGCTGTCAACATTCCCCAATTTTTATACTTATTAGATTATACTTGTTTTAAGGCCTTCAGCAAGAGCTCTGTGTTGAATAGATGACAAATTTTAATCTGAGGGTATACTGTTTAATTCATGTCATCACCAAAGAAAACAAGTAACTAATCTTTTTTTCTGGGGCTTGTACCAGTGCCCAGAAATAGTCAACCTCTCTGACAAGCCTTGAATTTTCAACAGTGTACCTTGGACTCAATGTATATTCATATAACATCAGATCCAGCTCATAGGATCAAGCTTGTCAAACCATAAGCAGAAATTATATGAGGGTACAAAGTTAATAAATAGAGAATATACCCCAAAATGTAATCTCCTATAGTTCTAGAACTTTTTAATTTTAGTGCTGTTCTCTAGAGTTTAAGAACTGGCTCCAAGTAGCCGCTGTTAGAATATACATACAAGATACACATGATATATATGTATCATATATATATACATATATATGTATATATATGTGTGTGTATACATATGTGTGTGTATGTATATATGTGTGTGTGTGTGTGTGTGTGTGTGTGTGTGTATATACATATAACCTAGAGAGATTACCAGATGGTTTTATACACCCAGGAAGCATTTATATGCTGGACCTTGCCTAAATTTATTATCACCAATAACAATTTATCAGAAATGGATTTTTCGGATTATTATCTTCCACCCAGCAGAACAAGAATAAAAACAAAACAAAGCAAAACAAAAACGGGTCCTTAAGTAATAGGATACAGGGTAGTAACAAATGTTAAAAGATGAGATTTGGTTAGCTTCAGAGTATGTCCAGGAGACAAGCTTTAGAGGGGCCCTTCAGAGGGGAAGTCACAGTGCAGGCCAGGCCCCTGGGCATCTGGGAGGGCAGGGGAAGTAGAGATAGTACAGAAAAAGGGGACAGTAGTATCACAAATACACATTTTGCCTCCATCTTGAGCTTAGACAATGATATTATTTTTGCTAGAGGCAATGGGCTTCAAAGTCAGTAGGACTTTCCCAAATAAGTCCCTGAGGTTCTTTAGGACTCACCTCAGTAAGTGGATGACCTACCAGCAATGAGCTGAATTTTCCTGGGCATTTTTAGTACACCAGGCAGGGCGAGCTCTGAGTTGAGTTGTTGAGGATGCATGCTTTGCTTTTCTGCCTCCTACAAAGCCTGCTCAGAGTCCATTGGGTGTGTAGGTCTGCCAGCACATTGATCCAGGCCGACCATCTCCCACTGAACTGACAATCTGCCTCTGACTGAGAAGTCTAGCCTTTTCCTGGGCAGATTCTTTTTCCTTTTTGCTGAGTAGAGTTGAGGTGAGCAAGCTTCTGCTAGCTATCTTCCCTCTCAGCTTGGAATCTAGACAACCCCAGAGGGGCATTTGCCAGGGCAGGGGATGAAGTAATATAATCATCTTAGGTATCTTCCACAACTCATCAATGGCTTTGAGGTCTACACATAAATCTTGACAGGTGTCATTGGCCTTGTAACTTCCATAACAGATAGTATCCCTTAGCTCATGTTATTTCTAGTACATGTTCTAGAAATTAAACATATATCTTGCACATATTCACATTTGATTAAAACCAGATTATAGGCACTGTGAGGGCAGTGACCACTTCTATCTTACTGTCTTGTTTTTCCTAGTATCTTTAGAGCTAAAAACTGAATGAATAAATAAACAAGGGAATTTACCTACCCTCTTGGTGTTGTGTTATCTCTGTTGATTGTACATCTTTGTTATAGTCATTCTTTTAGGGAAGAATAAATTCTGTTTTACTTTATTCTGTCTAGGAGAAAGCTGTATCAGAGAACTACTTACTAAAACTTATTTGTTAATAAGCAACTGTGTAAAAACACTTAGAAATTTTAGTTGTAGATGACAAATATCTGTTTCCTCTAAGGTACCAGCTCCTTTTGTTCTCTTGCTTTATGAAAAGAAGTAAAATGGAGATCACATAGAGATAATAAATAGTATTTGCCCAGAACTCTATCATGTTAAAAAAGAACACTTTCCCATATCTTATTCATTTTATTTTTAGAGGAACATCTCAGAAACTGAGGTAGCATTATCACCTGTTTTATTACTAACAGACTAACACAGTCCAGTAGTTGTAGTGTAGTCGAGGGAGCATACCTGTGATGAAACCAGAGGGGTAGGGCTCACTAATTATGATGCGCTACCTACTTTAACAGTGAAATCTGAATATAGAATTTTGCATATTGACTCTTAGGTTACAGACCTCAGATTGCAGCCAAAACCACATTGGTCTGACTCCTACACATACCTCAGATCTCAGTTCAAATGTCTCTTCCTCAAGGAAGCCCTCCCTTAATTCAACAGGCTTGGTCAGTCTCCTTAGCATATGTTCTCATAGCGTTAGGCAGCTTTCCTACACAGTACTTAACACGGTTGTCTCTTAGGAGCTTTTCTGTGGCATTATTTGAATGCTATTCTGTCTCTGTGGCCAGAAAGCATGCTGTTTACCAAGGTATTCCTGGAGCTTAGTACATAGGAACAAATAATTGTTTAATTTTCAAAATGGAGTTGAAAGACCTAGAAGGCATTCAAAGAAAAGTTAAAATATAAATTTGTTTTCAGAGAATTTGGACTGGTGTTTATATTTCAGAAGAATTTTTAAAATTTAAATAAAGGGAGCAAAGAGGTAGAATTCAATCAATTATTACTACATAACATTATTTCTATAGTTACACATGTACACAAAAAGACTAAAAGTTTTTCTTAAGTATTTTATTTATTTATTTGTCAGAGAGGAGAGAGAGAGAGAGAGAGAGCACAAGCAGACAGAGAGGCAAGCAGAGGCGGAGAGAGAAGCAGGCTCCCTGACGAGCAAGGAGCCCATGCGGGACTCAATCCCAGGACCCTGGGATCATGACCTGAGCCGAAGGCAGCAGCTTAACCCACTGAGCCACCCAGGTGTCCTGACTATTTAAAACTTTTAAACACATTTAAGGGGCACCTGGGTGGCTCAGTCAGTTAAGCAGCTGCCTCTTGAATTCGGGTCAGGTCATGATCTCAGGGTTCTGGGATTGTGCCCTGCATCAGGCTCCATGCTCAATGGAGATTCTCTTGAGGATTCTCTCTACATCTGCCCCTCCTCCCGCTTGTTTTCTCTCTCTCTCTCTCTAAAATAAATATTTTTTAAAAATAAACAAAAATAAAAACATTTGAAACAGTTCTTAACACCTATAAATCAGTAATATAATTCAGATTTATTTTTCAAAAACTTTATTTTATGCTTTCTTTATAAAACCACAGGTTAAATGGTCTCCTCCCTAATAGCCTGAGTATTCTATGCTTAAGAAAAATATTTTTCATTCATATTATCTATAGCAATATGTTTTATTAAACTGACACTGAGCAAGGAAGAAAATGGCTAGGAAATTTCAAGAAATAAAAACACCGACCATCCTAGTAATATGGATTAAGTTTATAGGGAACTCTATCCCACCACCTACTTTTAAAAGTTTTATAGGCCAAGAAGACATCTAAAATTAAAAAAAAAAAAAAAGTTAACCAATGAAAGAAAGAAAGTCAACAGGTTTTTCCAAATCTGCTTGGTCCATAATAAAAACTAAGCATGGAAGTGAAGTGTAAGTCATTTAGTATGGAGAAAAACAGAAGCTAAAAACAAAACATGTCTTATTAAAACTGTCAACATTTTAATGTGGAAGATTATGGCTCATACCCTTTCAGCCTAAACACTGATAAAATATTTATAAAGATTGTGATTTTCTTAATTTTTTATATGCTTATATATGTTGTGTTAAGATATCCTTAGGCAAAGGGAAGAATACCTAAATGAGCAAGAGCAAAAATGAAAAAAAATACAAAAATGGGTTTCTTTTTTTCAAAGGGAAATTCATGAGACAATTTTCTTAATATAAAGACTCCAATAATAGGTAAAAAGTGATTGAGATCTTCAAATAAGAGATTCAGAGCAAGCCCAGTGTTCTGTTTGGGGAGAATAAAAAGGTATAGAGATCAGGAATGTTACTAGAGGGAGAAATAAGCAAATCTATAGACCTCTGAAGAATTGGTTTCCCTAAATATGAGTCTCTTTGTTGGCAAGTTGTCATTTCCTATTCATGTTATTTTAGCTTAACAGTAGAATTTTATCTTAATCAAAAGTTAAGTAGGCTTACTGAAATTCTTGAGTGTTTTGTTTTGGTGAATCCCATAGTTACTATGATGCTGATTCACAGGAGTCTGACATAAATGATACATAATGCTAGAAAATTGAGTTTAAAACACAATTCTCTTTTATATTCTCGTTCCCATAATAGAATAGAAAATCCAGTCTGATGCTGCTCTGTTACTGACACTTCAAATAAGATTTAATTAGTTTCTCTGACAAAGCAGTAAATCTTTAAATTAAAGAGTTCAGGAGTGCTTAGCCCCATAAATTCCCTTAGGAAATTTAAATAGGAATAATAAGTTTTAAACACATCTTTCTTGGTGCTTTCCATGAGGCAGCCAATGTTGGTCCTTGACAAATGGCAAGCATAAATATACCTTGAATCTGTAGGAGTCCGTTTCAGGCATTCTGTAAAATTCCTCAATCCTTGCTAGTGATTACTGGGATTACCTCCCAAATAAACTATTTTCACTCATATCCTTATCTTAGAGTCTGTTTCTGGGGCAACTCAACATAAAAGAGAGTATTTGAACCCAGACATTCTGGCCACAGAGTCTGTGTGTTTAATCACTACAATATACTGCTCTTTCTCCCCAAAAATGACATTTTTTTTAATAAAAAATGGTCTCAAGATATGTTGGGAAGAAGAATCTTTGTTTTCCTTTCTTTCTTTTTTTTTTTTTTTTAAAGATTTTATTCATTCATTTGACAAAGAGAGGAACAGCAAGAGAGGGAACACAAGCAGGGGGAGTGGGAGAGGGAGAAGCAGGCTTCCTGCTGAGCAGGGAAACCAATGCAGGGCTTGATCCCAGGATCCTGGCATCAAGACCCAAACCAAAGGCAGATGCTTACCGACTGAGCTACTCAGGTGCCCCAAGTTTTTGTTTTCATTTTGCATCCCAACTTCTTTTTTTTTTTTTTTTTAAGATTTTATTTATTTATTTGACAGAGAGAGAGATCACAAGTAGGCAGAGAGGCAGGCAGAGAGAGAGAGGGAAGCAGGCTCCCCACTGAGCAGAGCTGAGCAGAGAGCCCAATTTGGGGCTCAATCCCAGGACCCTGGGATCATGACCTGAGCTGAAGGCAAAGGTTTAACCCACTGAGCCACCCAGGTGCCCCTGCATCCCAACTTCTTGTCAAGAATTGTGAAGGGTCTGCCAGCAACCAAGTTGGCATGCCACTGTTTGATGAAGGCAGGTTGAAGACACGAGACTCCTGGGTCAGAGATAAGAGACTGTATTACACATAGCAGGAGCTAAAGAATTCACATTTGCAGCAGGTTCCTGAGGTGCATTTCCCACTGGGCAACATGGACAAGCCCCGATAGATAATTGTATGCACACCAGGCACCTGGGTGGCTTAGTCAGTTAAGTGTCTGCCTTTGGCTCAGGTCATGATCTTGGGGTCTTGGGATCAAGTCCTGTATTGAGCTCATTGCTTAGTGGGGAGCCTCTTTCTCCCTATGTCCATCCCCCATGCTTATACTCACTCTCTCTCTAAAATAAATAAAATATTTTTTTAAAAATTATAACTGTGCATGCAGTGGACTGTGTTCTAGGAGAAAACCACTAGGGTTAGGAATCCAAATTCTTTATAGTAGGCAAACAGTATTCTGATCTTTGCTCCAGAGACACCATCTCTGTCTTTCAAGGCTATTAGCTATAAAAAATTCTTGAAAAGATAGTCCATGGTAAAGGCAATAAATACCTCACTTGAAAGGTATGCCAATAAGCAAGAGATCCATGGAGAATTGCCTTTGCTGCTTTGAAATTAAAAATGAAATTTCATGGTTTTATCACATAATGGAAACATGATTATGCCTTACAGAAAATGGCAAAAACAAATGACAAATTTTAAAAATTGTTTATTGTGTCATTCTTAGTTTTTATGTTCTTTTGCTGTCAAGTCCTAAATACATTTTCCTTTGATGTCCACAAAAATCCTATCAGGTAAATATTTTATAGCTGATAGAAAACTGGCTCAGAAGGTAAGGAGCTTCACTGACACTCATCTAGTGAGTGCTGGAACCAAAAGTTAAACAGAAGATTTCTAAATACAAAGCTGCCAAACACTGGACTACTAGCACTAGAGTAGATGGACAGCTGCCTGGAACTTAAAAGATTTAGTGGCTCCCTTCATTTCTTCAATGTCACATACACCCTTGCCAGAATTTTGGAAATAGTGTTGAAGACATGAGCTAGGGTAAAGGAAGAGGTGCAAGAAGAGGAAAGGACATAAATATGTCCAATTTCCCTCTTCTATGCTCATGTTTTTTTTTAAAGTGGTTTACACTGTGTAAATCAGCCACTGCTAAACTTAAAAAAAAAAAAAAAGTTTCAGAAAAGCCGTGGGTTTGGAATTGAGCTGTGAAAAACAAAATTCCAGAATTATCAGTATGGTAGCACTTTAACTCAAATGGATGCAGAATTTCATGCCTTTTTTCCCACCAGGGAAACATGCATAATTTAAGTGCATTCAAAAGCTTAAAAGCTCAAGTTACATCGTTGGCCATACTGTTTATAGCATCAGGGTGCCATTGGTTATGACACATATGACACTCGAAAAAAGTATGTAGATCAAATTCTACTACATCAAATTATAATTAAAGTACATTATGGAAATTTGTTACTTCAAGGAATCTTATAATGAATCCATTTTGTAAAAAACAAACAAGCAAACAAACAAAAACCACCAAAAAAAAAAATAACTGTTCTTAGAGACATTATGTTTAGTGACAAAAGCTTTGGCCAAAGAGTAGAAAATTATGGGAGTGCTACTGATCCTTTGTGTCATTTGTAGCATATGGTGTTAAATTAAACTAGATAATTTCTGAATGTACCCAGTTCAGTTTTCCCCTTCGTGGAGCTCAGTGACTCAGTGAGCTCAGACAGATGTGGTCTGACTTCCAGTTGTGTTGCTGACTGGATACACTCTCTCCTGCAAGTTAGGGAAAGTTCTTACATTTTTGCCTAACTTGTAAAATAAGGATAGTAATACATACTTCAAACAATACTTATGAGTATTAACTTAAATTAAATAACACTTATGAAACACTTCGTCCAGTGCCTGGCACATACTAAGCACTTAATAATCTTCCATCAACATCATTTTTAATTCTACATTTAAAAAAATATTTATTTATTTGACGGGGTGGGGTGCGGCACAAGCAGGGGGAGCTGCAGGCAAAGGGAGATGGAAAAGCAGGCTCCCTGCCTGTGTTTCCGGTCTCACTATGTCTCTGTCGGTTAAATAAATAACTAAAATCTTAAAAAAAATTTTTTTTCAAGTCTGCTATAAAGTTGAGAAAACTATGCAGTGACTACCTAGATACCCATCACCTAGATCCTAAAACTAACATTTCACTAGAGTGTTCTCACCTATCTGTCTACCCATTCCTATAGCCATCCAACAAACCTTTTTTTAATGCACTTCAAATGCAGTGGAAAACATCAGTACTGCATATTGTTAAATAGAGTTCAGGATTTGTTTGTGGTTCTTTTTTCCCCATTTGAGGCAAAACTCAACATATAATGAAAATATGCATTTATTTTTATATTTTAGGGTGATTTAAATATTCCAAATTGACTCTTGTGGTGACTTCAATATTCAAAATCAATCACCAACTCTATCTGCTATAACCTGTAACAGAATGCATTGGAATGACATAAAGAGGGCACTCTTACCTTACAGGTCAGCTGAACCGTATCAAGTTATTCTTTGATGTGGGTGGGTGTGGGTGTTATCCAATTGTTGCGGGCCAGAATAAAGCAAAAAGGTAGAGGAAGAATGAATTTATTCTCTCCTTCTTTTCTCCATTCATTTTCTCCTATTCTTGGACATCAGCACTCCTGATTCTTGGGCCTTTAGACTCAAAATGAATTATACCACTGGCTTTCCTGGTTCTTTAGCCAATAGGTGGCACATGGTGGGACTTCCTGGCCTCCATAAATAGCCAGTTGCTTATAATAAGTCTACCTACCTACCTCTCTCCTATTGGTTCTGGAGACCCTGATTAATATCACCTGATTCTCAGGTTCTTGTCATTCAAGGTTTTGTTGTACAATGTACTAAATTCATTCTGCACACATTGAGAGCTTTTTCAAAGCAGGGGGTGGTCCAACAGGTGATCAGGAGCCTGGATAATGCAGCCACACACAATTCCCACCAGGGTTCTGTCACCTGCTAGTGTGTCATCCTGGGTAAACCACATCACCACCTGACCTGACCCCGCCCAAGTTATGAGTATTACTACATTTTGGGACCATCACTTAAAACTGCAAAAAGTAGTTTGCCAGAGCCTTAGGCCTAGACTTGCCATGTGTTGCCATGTGTTGGCAAGTCTAGGCCTAACTTAGTGCCCTCCAGGTGCAGAGAACTCAGGGTGATACCAAAAAATGTCTTTAATTCTTCAACTTTTTAGGAGTTTTGTCCTGCAACCTTGTGTTGAATAGTGTGTGAAATAGACGATTCAATGGAAAAATAGCACAGTTGTGAAATGTGCAGACCCTAGAATTAGCCAAACCTGAAACTAAGAGCTGGAATCCCTCTCTCATGATTTATATATGTGGCATCCTTAGGTAAATAACTTAATTTAACTTAATCTCTCCTGTATGACAAGTTACTTTGTCTCACTCAGATAGAACTTTCTGATCTATAAGATGAGGAAAACAATAAAATGAGAGCAGACATTTACTGAGTGTTTGTTATTTGCAAGGTGCTAAGAGCAACTAATTTTTTAAAAAAGATTTTATTTATTTATTTGAGAGAGGGAGCACAAATGGTGTTGGGGGAGGCAGATGGAGAAGCAGACTCCCTAGTGAGCAGGGAGCTCAAGGTGGGGCTTGATCCCGGGACCCTGGAATCATGACTTGAGCTGAAGGCAGACACTTAACTGACTGAGCCACCAAGGTGCTCCAGAGCTAATGTTTCTTAGCTCATTTAATTCTCACAGTGATCTAATGAGGTAGGTAGTATTATTATACCCTCTTCATACAGGGGCACCCAGATCATTCAGCTAACTAGTGTGGAGCTTGGAGTTGAATCCAGAGCTCTCTGTCCCTGCATGGGACAGGATTGTTGGGAAGACAAAGTGAGAAAAACTGAGTAGTGAATCAGACATCTAGTAAATGTTCAATGGTTGCCCTTTTTTCCTCTGTATAAGTGCACCTGATTAAAACACCCAGAAAATGTACTTTAGATATTTTTTTACTTTTAGGAACTTAGAGAATGTTAAAAAAAAGGGGGGGCAATAAATTATTAAGAATAGATCTGACCTAAAATACGAACTTCTGTTTCCAAAAAGAAGTCTCCTTGTTATATCAGTTCTTTACATCTTGGAGAGACACACACACCTTTACTATCAAACAGTGAAGATGGGAGCAAGAGCTTGAAAGCTGGCGTGCCTGGGTGGCTCAGTTGGTTAAGTGGCTGCCTTCGGCTCAGGTCATGATCTCACGGTCCTGGGATCAAGTTCCACAGTGGGCTCCCTGCTCAGTGGGGAGCCTGCTTCTCCCTCTCCCTCTGCCTGCCACTCCTTGTGCTCATACTCTCTGTGTCAAATAAATAAAATCTTTAAAAAAAAAAAAAAAGAGCTTGAAAGGTTCCAGAATGATCAATAAACATTTCTGCATCAAGTATAAACATTTCTGAGCTAAAAATCCCAATACAAAGTTCTCACATACCCACTTATTCCCTTGAGGAGGGGCTAAAATGAACCCAAGGTCATAGTTCATTCTTAGGAAATGTCTTTATTAATTTCCATTGAAACGTAGAGAGAAGCCAACCTCTTGTTCACAAGCAGGAAGTGGAGTGAAGAAGAGAATCTCAGGATGCCCATGAGGTGCCAGGCTAGGAGAGGAGGAGCTCCCAGAGGGCCACACAGGCCCCTCTCCCCGGAGTTTTAATTTGATGTTTTCTTCCCCATCTATTGGCTCAAATAGGGCACGTATGTGAATCCACTGGTCACATTATCTTCCCATGCGCTTTACATACAGTTGCTTGTCTTGTTGGGAATACAGGTGAAATGATAAAGTTGCTTTTCCCTTTTTAAAAGATCCTGCCTCTCTAGGGAATTCGCTTGTTTCCAGGTACACTTAGTTTCTATGATGTAATAATTAATGCTAAGGTGTTGCAGGCTTAATGGTCTTTTTCCCACAGCATTTACTTTTGAAAAGATCTCAGAACCTAACCCTTTACCCGATTGTGGGACCATTTGTTGGCTTTGGGGCTGAGAGTGGAGTGTTTTGGGGTTCAGCTCGGCACCTATCACACAATATCCCATGTTTAACTCTCTTGCCCATCGAAGTGGATGGCTAATTTAATGTGTGTTTTTGTGCATTTGGCTTGCTTTGTTTTGTTTTTAGAGGGGAGAGTTTGGAGGGTAACAAGGTCCCTTCATCACCTGTCAAATTGCCTTATGTGGGCAACCATTTTGTCCTTAGTTGCGTGTGGCTACCTTTGTTTATAGATCTCATGAAGCAGGAGCAAAGAATAAGGTTTTTCCAGCATCTCTGAAAGAGTAGCTTACAGTCCCTGAAAGGAGTGTGCAGGTGTCTGTGTAAATGTGCATGTCCACGGCATGTTTTTGACACAAGCTGCACATTTCTATGGGTCCCTCACTCTGACGTTCTTCTCTTTGATCTCCTTATCTGTGTTTAAGGGTTATTCTTTCAGTTACTATTCTTTCAGTGTATTTCAAGGCCTGAGATTGTGCTCCATTGCCCACTTCATTAACCAAACACCCTATAATCCTCTCTCTCTCTCTCTCTCACACACACACACACACTTCCCACTGAACTTCCTCAAACTCATTAATTTCTATGTCAAATCTCTTCACAGATAAATGTGCTCTGTGCTAATAGGTGGTAGTAGTTGACTCCCAAGATCTATTCTACCCCAGTATTTAGTATAAACTCTGCCCATTCGCCCTTGCCACTGTGTGGGTTAAAATAGACCTATAACCTAGTCTTAGCCAGTGAACCATGAGAGATTCTCCTGGGCTGCTTCTTGGCATAGTTTCTCAGCTCGTAACACAGAGCCCTAAAAAGGAGATAGTCTCTCTTCTAGTCTCGACTTTGTTGTGTCTGGTGAAGTTACCCATTATACATATAGGTGCTTTCCCCCACCCTTGAGAATTGCCACAGAGCTGAGCCAGAGCCTTGTGGGACCATGCCTGGGACCTGTACTAACTCTGGAATGCTTTTACGTGACATAATGGATTTGATAACTGCTTATTCCAATTTGAGTTAGGTTTTCTGTTCCTGGAAGCAAAAAAGTAACTTAGCTAATTCAGATGTACTTTTTTATGAAAAATGTTCATTGTTAATAGTCATCTGATTTCATATATTTCCTCAGATGCCCATCTACTTGAGTGCTTTGATATAACCATAAGATAATTGCTAATCTTTGAGTTCAAACTACATGCCAGGCATGGCTATAGAGGAAAGTCTGCAGGCTTGTTTTAAAAAGCGATGTTGCTTATATTCAGTTAATGTGCAATCCTTCCCTATTCCTAGCCAGTCACTGGCTCCCATATATCACTGGTTAGTGTCATGTTACGTGCTAGCAGTTTAAGTTCACCAAAAGCTGATAGTGAATGAGTTGATCCAATAAGAGCCACATTGACCATTTCTTTGGCTTCTAAAGGTCTGGGCCCAATTATGGAAAGAGCTGCCTTCTTATCAGTAGACATAAAAATATTTCAGATAATATAGCATCACACTTTGACCAAAATCTTAAGGATGAATTTAATTGGCCATGTACTTATTTTTCAGTTATTGTAATGATGTAAGGCCCAGCTTAGCCATCCTCTTTTATATGACATGAGTGACATGACAATGGGGAAGGGAATGCCGAAGCACAAATGATAAATTGGCCCATATGTGACTTACAGATCCAAAGTTTATCATTTGTAAGTTTTAGCAAGAAAGAACATGGTATAAGAAAGATCATGAGAAGTTACAGTAGGGATACATTGCTTTGTGTGTTTATTTTTTAAAGTCTCTTATTTAACCTTAAAATAAGTACGATAGATTTAAAGTTTTCCTCCTAGAATTGTGGTGAAACCAAATCTCAAAGCACAGAGAGGGTGTTTTAGTAATTGAAAGCTTATTGAAGATGTTGACCTGGTTTGAAAGTCAAAGCAGAGTTCCCATCATTGCTTCCTCTTTTCATTTGTTTTTAGGGGCATTGCTGCTCCTAAGTCTATGAGGACAGATAACTTGGGAACTTCCTCCCCAGATAAGAGAAAGCTAGTGAATTGGCCAAAAGAAGGAAAAGTTGCAGGGAAGATGAATGCAGATTGGGAAATGACACAACTGAGAGGATGGACTGAGAGGATGGACATGTAGGTACAGATACGGATGACGGGAGGCCACCATATAGTGGGTGATGGGGCTGGGCACTGGGGAATAGGTGGAGCAAACGGGGTGCTGCAGTGCCTGCATGAATGTAGAAACCAGTTAACACTTGTTTGTCATTTACCAAACCTAGACTACAGGGTCAAAATTGTATTAGTCAGGCCCCTGGGTGGCACAGTTGGTTGAGCATCAACTCTGGGTTTCAGTTCAGGTCGTGGATCTAGGGATGATGACATCCAGCCCCACATCAGGTTCCATGCTCAGCATAGAGTCTGTTTGGGATTCTCTCTTCCTTTCCCTCTGCCCCTTCTGGTTGTGCTTGCTCTCTCTCTAAAATAAATAAAATTTTTTTAAAAATGGTATTAGTAATTAGCCATAAAATAATCACTAGTAGCCCTTGGATTCAAACTATGTGGCCAGTGTTATACAAAAACTTTACCTACATTATTTAATTTGATCGTCACACTAGCCTCATGAAGTTGGCACTACTCTTAACCTAATTTTACTGATGGGAATAAATGGTACTCACCTGATACACTGCAGAACTCAGATTAGAATCCAGGTAGTTTGATTTTGGAGTTGGCACTCTTACCCATGGTGCTATATTATTTCAGTCTAAAGTATTGTCAATGTACAGAAATTGCTAGTGTATATGATGGTTTTCATGTGAATCAGAAAAGGCTAGAGAGCTCTGGTCACCACCCAGAGAAATCCAGCCCCATTCCATCATAACTTAGAGGGCAGTTGGCATCTCTGGTTAAGGAAACAGAAACTCTTTCAATCAGGTGATGATAGCACTTGCCAGGGCACCTGCCTTGGATATCAGCCTTCATTTATTTCCTCAGCAAGTAAATTTTCTACAGTGCACAGATTCTACAACCATATGAGGGGCTTTAAACAAATTAATGTATAGGTCTATTTTACTTTATCAACCAAAAATCTGTTTGCAAGCACTCTACATGGGTATTCTCTGTTTGCCTCTCCAGATCTATTTTCTACCCTTCTTTACTCTGTTCTGTGTCTCAGAAGGCTGTCATTTATGGGCTCCGTCAATGGGCTCCCTTGCTTTCTGGCTTCTGGTTAAATTCATTCAATGGAAGCCACCAGCCAGAAGTCCAGGGGGAAGTGAGGCTGGGATATTTTCTCTCCTGGCTGTTTCCCTACTGTGCCAGTACCTTGGGTCCTCTCCTAAGGCCTTAGCTTGTTAGGCAGCCCAAACCCTTAGATACAGAAAGAATTCTCTCTCCAAGTCTGGTGCTCACTTCTTCTCTTAGCCATTCTAGCCTAGAAGTGCTTTAAAATTCCTGACTGCTACTAGTCCCGAGATGTTTCATCACCCCTTGATCACTCCTTAACTCTGCCCGCACTTCTGTAAGTAGCCCTGAATTAAACTCGCCATCTAAGCCATCTGTTTCCTGTCAGGACCCTGACTGATAAGCAGCAGAAACAAATTTTGACTATTTTAAGCAAAAATGGAATTTGGGGGAGGGATGTTTGGAGTCACAGAAATGAGGGGATGTGGTAAAAAACAAAATGAATAAACAAACAGAAAGCAGAAAGAGACCCATAAATACAGACAGCCATACAGAAAACTGATGATTGCTAGAATGGGCAAATGGTAGGGGATGGACAAAATGGGTGAAGGGGAGCAGGAAATACAGGCTTCCAGTTATGGAATGAACAAGTCACAGGGATAAAAGGTCCAGCATATGAAATATAGTCAATGATACTGTAATAGCATTGCATAGTGGCAGATGATAGCACACTTGGGGTGCCTATAGCATAACGTGTAGACCTGTAGAATCACTACATTGTACACTTGAAACTAATGTAATGTTGTGTGTAAACTATACTTACACATAGAAAATGTATAATAATGATAAATAAATGAAGGAAGATGGGAGGACCATCTCCTGTTTAGAGAACAAACAGGAACCAGGGGTCTGCTGGAAAGCTGAGGAGCAGGAATGACAGCTAGTCATTCAGGAGGTAGAGCCTACACCACCCACTGCCACTGCCCACATGCTCACCAGCTGTCCCTGTGTCCTTCAGTCATCTACTCAAGAGTTTCTAAGAGAGAGTCTGACTGCCTGGGTCTACATTATCCATCCCCAGCCTCAGCTGGAAAGTAGAGAGGAGTGGCTATTGTGGTAGGAAGTGAACACCACCACCTACTAAGACCACATCCAATGGGTGAATCCTTTAAAACAAGAAATCAGGGTGGTAAGAGAAAGCATCCCCCCCCAAAAAAAGGACAAATATCATTACAAAAATTAACTTAAAGAATGTGGAAGCACCTTAACAATCCAGGCATCTAAAGCAACTTTTCCCCAAATATAAATGTTCATGGAGAGATAGGCACTCTTCAACAAGGATTAGGATTTCAGTAGTAGAGAAGTACTACTTCTAAAGGTCTCATAAGTGAAAATTCTTTAAAAGATTTTCAACTAGATTAGAGTTGCTGGTTTCATTTAACAAGGCACCCATGTTGTCTCTTTCTCAAAACTGCCCATTTAGTGGGTCTTCTGCCCAATAGCCAGACACTCAAGAACTAGAAGATTCAGAAACCAGTAACTTCAAATCAATTTCTCTTTAGGAATTAATTCATTATATGAATATGTAGCTAGAAATTGGTCCAAACAATTTTTTTCTTATTTTTTGTCTCTTAAAGGTTATTCGTCACCTCTACCAAGACTCCTTTGTTTTATCCAAAATTTGATTTTTACTAGTTCAAGATATAGTAAAGCATACCATTTAACTATGAACTAAAGATAAATAGCTTATTGAACAAGGTTGATGATAATGCTATTTTATTACATTTGCTAACTGTTGACTGTTGTATTTATAATTCACACAATTACTGTATCTAGCATAAAATTTAATAGCTTCTTTGGAACCATGCTTTATCTCAACTCCAAAATTAACTTACTTCACAAATACAGAGCTGATGAGTTATAAAATTCAACATACACTTTACTTATCATGAAGGAAAGCAATACATATTCATAATTGCCCTCTGGAGGTTTCTTGACATAGTTACTGCTATCGGTAAGAGGAAATTCTTTTTCCACAAAATAAATTCTTTTTCTTCAAAATAAAATTACAAAATTGCATGCAATACCTATAATTTTAAATCATGAATTTATATTCTGTTAAGTTCAGTTGGCTGTATAGATAGATATTTTTATTCCACAATATTAACTTGCTTGATAAATATGGAAGACAGAACACTGCCCAGGCTAACTACAAAGTTTCCAGAGCTGCCAGTGAGATGATTTTATTTAGCATGACAATATGATGAAAATGGAGATGGGTTTTTATGATACAACAGACATTTAAGATTTTTAATTCAAGATGTAACTTTTCTCATGTGCCTCACATATTACAGGCTTCTTGTTCTGGAGGTATATATTAAGGACAAAGTAGAAAAGGTACATACAGAAAACCTACAGTTTTCATATATGTAAGTTTTTGGGGTTACATTCTCAACAGGATACTCCTATAACATGTCATCTTATAAGCACATATGAATGCTACTACTCTATAAATATGTATAAATTGAATGGCCTACAATACCTACTGGTTGTCTATTGGAGACAAGGAAGAAAGTAGATCTAGCCCTTATTTTCAATGAAGTGATGATATCTCTAAACCTCCTCCTTTTAATCTGAAAACCATACATCTTTCCCTAACAGTCTTTGTCTCTTCAAAACCATTGAACAGGCCTAATTGAATTGGTAGGCTCTCAGCTCTTTTAATAACCAATATCTATACAATCAAATTAGTGAT